>JAQRGA010000257.1:0-55424 GCA_029237695.1 Conchocele bisecta
GGGCATGTACCTTTAATAAAAGTTCACTTAAAGTCATTCCTTGATCGATAGTTGACAGCAGGGCCCCAGATTACGAGACAATTGTTAGCCAAGATATTTTTTTTCATGGAAAATAAGAAAAATATGCTATATTTGCGGTCTGTTTATTGTTTTCTGCAACATAGTAAAGGTACTACAAACATTTGATTACTTTTTGATACTCGCTACTTCTGATTTCAAATGCGTTTTTGGCAATTTTATTTGGGTATTTAAGCAAATACGCAGCTTATCTGGAGCTCTGGTAGACATTTAATTTAAAAAAAACAGCACGTTCAGTGCAGCACATTTTACATGTAATACAGGCCCGTAGCCAGACCTGTTTGAAGGGGGGTCGGGGGGGGGGGGAGTCGTTTCGAAGGCCCAAGGGGCCTGAGGTATCTAGGGGGGTCTAAAAAAGTGGACCTCGAGGCTGGGCGGGGGAGGGGTCGTCCGACCGCTCCGACCCCCCCCGGCTACGGGCCTGTAATATATATTGACGTATGAGCAGATTTTGTGAACGCATTTCTCCTTACAAAAGTCAATACCTCAAACGTGTCAAAAGTACGGAGCCCCACTTGTTTTTATGAATTCATTCCCACGAAATAACAATTATTTCCCTCAATTTAACATTTTAACAATTCGTTCCCTCGAATTCACAATTCGTTCCCTCGAATTAACAATTCGTTCCCACGATACAACAATTCGTTCCCGTGGGAACGAATTGTTATTTCGTGCGAACGAATTGTTAAATATAGAGAACGAATTTTAATTCGTGGGAACGAATTGTTATTCGTGTGAACGAATTGTTAAATTGAGGAAACAAATGGTTATTTTGTGGGAACGAATTAATTAGAAAAACGAATTTACGTACAATTATATAACGAATTAATAAAACAAAATCCTTGTCCCGTGCGGGGTCCGTACTAAAGCACCGTGTTATAATGTATTTAAATTGCATGCACATGTTTGATCATACTTCCGCAACTTTAAAAGAAATTAATGAAGTTTTGTTATTAATAAAATAACAGAGAAATGTAAACATTGAAAATGACGAGACGTTTTGTTTAACTTCCAATGTCATTTATGCAAATAACGTTGTTTTAATTAGTGATACAAATAGTCATTTTGTTGCACACTGTCATACATAAGTGTTTCTGCAACACCGCGCGTACCGGTGTACTGGTTGGCATGTGTGGCTGTGAGTACAGTTCGGTAAACTAAAGTTAGGTGGTTTGCATTTTGGCTATAAATAAACATTTTCACTACAAGTGTTCGGTAAACTAAAGTTAGGCGGTTTGCAATTTGGCTATAAATAAACGTCTTAACTATAACAGTTCGGTAAAGTAAAGTTAGGTGGTTTGCATTTTGGCTATAAATAAACGTTCTCTCTACAAGAGTTCGGTAAATAAACGTTTTCACTACAAGAGTTCGGTAAACTAAAGTTAGGCGGTTTGCATTTTGGCTATAAATAAAACGTATTAAAATACATTTTGTTTTATTTGCAACAACATGTATTACCATATGAGACACGCCGTGTGATTTTGTAACTAAAAACATGTGAGAGTTTTCATGAAATATATTTACAGAAACTGTGATATTTTCCGTAAATGACGTCGAAAGATGAATAGAATAGAATGCCGCATTTGCTATGAAAATTGTGTCAACTTCCGACATCATTTACGGAAAATATCGTAAATTTTGTAAATATTTTTCATTTCAATCGCCTAAGGTACAAAATCACATGACGTGTCTCCATTATTGAGTGTATCTGTATGGAATATCCATGACATGTTTTATTATCAGATACTGATGTTAACGTTACAATGGAAATGACTTATCTGATATAGACACAGGTTGAATATAAGCTAATCAAAAATTGTACGCTATTTTCCCTGACATCTTTGTGTGTTATGCAGGTAAAAATATACATACCAACAGGAGCTCACATGAGTGATGGTTTAATATGACATTTATTTATAAAATTGTCCCTCTCAGAGTATTAGCACAGTGTAATAAAATCATAATACATATGTAATAAAATATGCAGATTGGTTTGTTACAGAATACCGGTTTGATGACCAATACAACTTCATTGTGTGATGATGCGCTGGTGCATTAAAAAGAATCTAACATGAATCTAACGTGATGCTTTAATATGGTATTTACTAAATTTGTTGACCAATTTCATAACAAACTTGTTTAATTGTAGCGTAATATCATATTAAATAATCACTCATTGAAGATCCTCTATTTATTAAACGAGTTTACTGATTGCATAAGAAACAAAGCTCAGCTGAATAGAATGACATCAGTCAACACGTTTAATACATACCATAGTAATGTGTCGGAACTGCTCCGAAGAAAAAGTCAGAAATTGATGTGATAAAATTGTCAAAACGGTTTTAAAGTGTTTTGGAAACTGGCTGGAAGATCGGGAAATGACCATCAGTCATGGATTCTACGCATGTTCCATCTTCCCCTTTATTTTATCGATATCTGTGGAATAATAAGAAAGTTATACAATGTATAGAGAATAGTAGATTAGTGCCGTGAATGGGAAAACATATCTGGCAAGGTTTAGGAAACGGGATGGGCGTGGCTCTGCCGAGCACATCCCATTTCCGTGCCGCGCCAGATATATTTTCCCAAAGTACAATGTACACATCGTTTATTTTACGCAAAGAGTTTCAGTGCACACACAGGTGGAATAAGAGACAAACAAGGCATGTATGATAAATACTAAGCATGGTGACGTCTATAAAGCTCATGTAGGCAGGCGATGTGCCACGACGAGACGGGGTCCACAGACTACTAAAATGAATTAACATTATTAGTTGATAATCAATGAGCAATTTTCCAACAATTATCAATTTACTCAACCTGGCCTATGTGAATGCGGGTTATTACTATTATTATAGTAGTAATAATCTGAGCCAAAACACATGTCGTGCATGTGATCAGTGGTGACAGTTCTGCTGCACAGATTTCAGTCAGGTCTGGATCAGCATAGGCCACGAATGCGCGTGATTAACAAGCATCAGCGCCATTAAATAGAATCCATGGTAGAATAATCACGGCCCCCATATCCTCGTGGTATACCATACCCGCCCGAGAAACATTTGTCACATACATTTGTACATGTAAGGGAAAGTGGCAAGTGAACCAGCATGTAGATATCTATTTGTTATAAATAGCATTTGTCTACCAAATACAGCTTACAGTTTAGAGATGCATAATAAATAACATTTATTTATCAAATAAGATTTATAGTTAGTGCGACCCACAGTGCGAGAAAGAAATTGGAAAGCGCAAAATTCCACACTCACAATTAATACGCAGTATGTCTATTTCGACCAAATCGAGGTCAGTGCGGTTTGACATTCAATGACCCAGAGCCGAACACGTGGTGTTTGTTCTTTCTGCTGTTTGGTGTACAAGCCCACTATAATAGTAAAAATGTAGTACACACTACCATATTTAGCAAGTGTATTGTTCCAGGTCAGTGATAGAATTTACACATGTGTACAGATGATTCATTTGTCCTTGGCCTCGTAATATATTCTAATAGTTTATTTATAGCATGGGCCGTACATACACTGATTTGTCATAGTATCATAGGCGGCGGAAGCCGAACATTATTGGGGGGTGGCGGTGCAATGTTGAGGGACCGAAGGCACCGATAGCGCTAGGGGGTCCGGGGGCATGCCCCCCCCCCGGACATTTTTGAAATCCAAGTGGTGTGAAACGCCATTTCCTGCATTCTCAGCAAAGTTCTCAGCAAAGTTCCCAGTACTCATGATTACACAAATATATTAGAATAAAAAATCCAAAATTTACAGAATTATTGGGGGGGGGGGGGGGGGGGGGGGGGAGGCTCCCCCAACAATTTTTTTTTTATTTTTTTTGGGGGGGGGCTGCCTAGCCCCCCCCCACCCCCCCCACCCCCCCCGCTTTCCGCCGCCCCTGAGTATATAGGCCTAATATCGTTTGGACGCATAACATCTAAGCTTCGTTAGACCTTGATAATACTTTATCAATTAGCAACTGTGTTTAGGCAAAAAGTGTTTCGGTCACATACGAGGGAATGAACTATACTAATACATTGTATATATCTAAGCTATCATTACAATGTTCCTCATATTTTTCACATGTAGTAATGGCAAAGCCATACATGTGTATATCAACATGGAAGAAATGGGCTTAGTCCATCCACAGTCTGGGTGGACACCGGCCTGTGATCAATACATGATGGGTGTATCCGAAGGCAAGACAGTACTCAACAATTAATAATACAAGCCGTGCCAATTGCACACCCACACCTACACAGCAACAAACAATACTTGACTTACAGGACATATAAGTGCACACAGATACTTAATGTTAGCTATTAAATGATATCAGGATTTAGTACGGAGAAGAATACCATTACTTAAATGTGTCGATTATGATATTAACAAAAGCACTGAGATTATTTTTAACGGCACTAACCTACTATTCTATTTATCCTGTTAACGCCTACAAATGGCTTTAAAATGCAAACAAATACAGGCCCGTACGCAGGATTTTCTATTGGGGGTGCGTCAGGGGGGAGGGGGTGCGTCGGGGCGAGCCCCATGTAGTGGCGAGCCCCATGTACCCCCCTAGCGTACTCGCGCCACTACATGGGGCTCGCCCTGACGCAACCCCCTGAAATGCACTCGCCTGCATTTTATGTCATTTAAATTCGGATTTCAACGGTGGCATTTTCATGCAAATTACCTGTATATATTAATGCATTTCAAGATTTGTTGAGATTACTGTTTGAAAAATAGCGGACCTCGGCGAATTTAGGAGGGTGCGTACGCACCCGTCGCACCCCCCCCCCCCCCTGCGTACGGGCCTGAAATAAGCACAGTCACCGCACATATTCATACGCAGTGGTTAGGTCGTATTGACAAGATATCAAAAATGTTTGACGGCACCTTGTTTCACGGCACATACGCACTCTGCACTAAGCCAGTAATCTGCACTCGCCCATGTAAATAGTTTTAGATATGCCATACCAAACGTTTAACTGTACAAACACCCAAGAGAGGTATACTGTCTCGTTCACTCTCATAATGTAAAATGTACATTCTGAAAAGAATCCTGACCGTCAGTGAAAGAAGAAGATTCCCCTTTATGTATGAATGTTTGTGATGAAACCAATGTTCATGCTCTGTTAGCATCATTTGCCATGCTGCCAGTATCACAAGCAACATAGACAAGCAACTACACAACGCATCTGATGACATCCATACGCAGTTTGATGCATTTATAAAGGTAGGCAAAAATGACATGCCCGGGCGTCATATTATGTGGCTGTGACTGGAGAAATGGGGCTTATGGGATTTGTGACCAGTGTATCTCCTAGTCAAAATTTTATAGCATACTACTGTAGTCTGATAACGATCTCTATTGCTTGTTAATATCATGACCGGTGTTTCATTGATGGAATGGCGAACACTGCAGATCCTGATCAGACTGTATGAATGCATAGGCTGATCTGGATCTACACTGGTCGCAAAACCCGTAAGCCCGATCTCTCCAGTCACAGGTTCATATTCTGACTAGGCGATCGCCAGGGAGTGTCTCACCCACTAAACGAGGCGATCACCACAAAGGTCAAGGACACACTATGAGGAAATCCAACATTATTGATACGAAGGTCACGGTCAACAAGGTCAAGGTCACTGGATGGATAGCTACCAATGTGAGGAAGCTAGTGATAAAGTTTAGTAATGATCCGACTAACGGATAAAGATATATCGGAAATTTTGACACGCACTTTAAACAGACCAAATGTTATTCATACCACAGTAAAGTCACACCTCATGGTTTTATTCCTTAAATATATTACACTAGTGTATTATGAATGTTACTACACTGTGTTGTGCAATTGCCACTTTATGCAATGTTTAGTAATATTTACACTGTCCATAAATCCATAATGGAAATTCCAATTCAACGTATTGCATATGCAACGATGATTCGTTACAGTGTGTTTGACATACTTAATTTACATGCATGACGTTGTCAATAACGGCACTCTATTAACTAGCAACTGTACCATGGATTGCAACAAAATGACGTAAAACAAGATGATTCTTAACTTTGACGCCGTATTTGGTTATTTACAGTTTGTTAAACTATCCGAAAAAGCAATGTCGGTCTCCACATTCTGTAAACAGAGCAAATGTTTTTCGTACTACAGTAAACGCAACAACCCATGGTTTTATTCCTTAAATGTAGATAATAGCATTACATATACAGTGGAACCTCTCTAAACCGGACACCATGTATAATCAAGTGTTGCTCATTTTGATGGGTTTCATTGCCATTTAACTCCGATGGTGCTGTCTGTTCGCGGTCACAAAACACGAACGTGTGTATTGGAGTGGTCATGTGTCTGATTTACAGTGGAGCATCTCTAAACCGGACACCCTGGGGACTCCACCGTACCTGATTAATGTTTGTTTGGTTGTTTGGGTTTAACGGTCTATCAACAATGGGTTTATTACTAAATTCCATATATTACCTGTACAAGACATGTACATGTTCAAGTACAAATGGGGGGAAAATTCCAAAATCAGAACTGAATATTTACAATAAGAGAAAACTATACATTCAGCCCTGAAATCAGAATAATACTGATCTGATGCCAGTTCCTCGTCACACTAGAATCACTTGACACTCTCCCAAAAGCAGTAGGATCAGTAATAATCTTACTGCTTCTATAATGGGCAATAACCCAATTCAACTCCCATTTAACAAAAGAGCCAAAGATAACTATAAATGTGGCCTGTCGGCACACGAATGCCCCCGCTAGTAGCCAAAGAAAACGAGGCATATTTGATTATAAGCCATTTACCCGAGTGTTAAGGTTTTGAACGCACCAAGTCTGTGACATTGACCCTGGGCTTAGCGGGGGCGGGACGAATGTGGATTTGTCACAGGGCGGTAGAGGACCATTGGAGCAATGCGTGTGTGAAATGTGAAGCAGATCCGAGGAAGGAAACAGAAATTATAAGGCATTTACCCGAGCGTTAAGGTTTCGAAAGCACCAAGTCTGTGACCTTGACCCTGGGCTTAGCGGGGGCGGGACGAATGTGGATTTGGATTTGTCACACGGCGGTAGAGGAGCATTAGAGCAATGCGTGTGTGCAATGTGAAGCAGATCCGAGCAAGGAAACATAAATTATAAGGCATTTACCCAGCGTTAAGGTTTCGAACGCACCAAGTCTGTGACCTTGACCCTGGGCTTAGCGGGGGCGGGACGAATGTGGATTTGTCACAGGGCGGGAGAGGACCATTGGAGCAATGCGTGTGTGCAATGTGAAGCAGATCCGAGGAAGGAAACAGAATGTATAAGCCATTTACCCAGCGTTAAGGTTTTGAACGCACCAAGTCTGTGACCTTGACCCTGGGCTTAGCGGGGGCGGGACGAATGTGGATTTGTCACACGGCGGTAGAGGAGCATTATAGCAATGCGTGTGTGCAATGTGAAGCAGATCCGAGCAAGGAAACATAAATTATAAGGCATTTACCCAGCGTTAAGGTTTCGAACGCACCAAGTCTGTGACCTTGACCCTGGGCTTAGCGGGGGCGGGACGAATGTGGATTTGTCACAGGGCGGGAGAGGACCATTGGAGCAATGCGTGTGTGCAATGTGAAGCAGATCCGAGGAAGGAAACAGAATGTATAAGCCATTTACCCAGCGTTAAGGTTTTGAACGCACCAAGTCTGTGACCTTGACCCTGGGCTTAGCGGGGGCGGGACGAATGTGGATTTCTCACACGGCGGTAGAGGAGCATTAGAGCAATGCGTGTGTGCAATGTGAAGCAGATCCGAGCAAGGAAACATAAATTATAAGGCATTTACCCAGTGTTAAGGTTTCGAACGCACCAAGTCTGTGACCTTGATCCTGGGCTTAGCGGGGGCGGGACGAATGTGGATTTGTCACAGGGCGGTAGAGGAGCATTGGAGCAATGCGTGTGTGCAATGTGAAGCAGATCCGAGGAAGGAAACAGAAATTATAAGCCATTTACCCAGCGTTAAGGTTTCGAACGCACCAAGTCTGTGACATTGACCCTGGGCTTAGCGGGGGCGGGACGAATGTGGATTTGTCGCAGGGCGGTAGAGGAGCATTGGAGCAATGCGTGTGTGCAATGTGAAGCAGATCCGAGCAAGGAAACAGCAATTATAAGGCATTTACCCAGCGTTAAGGTTTCGAACGCACCAAGTCTGTGACCTTGACCCTGGGCTTAGCGGGGGCGGGACGAATGTGGATTTGTCACAGGGCGGTAGAGGACCATTGGAGCAATGCGTGTGTGCAATGTGAAGCAGATCCGAGCAAGGAAACAGAAATGTTAAGCCATTTACCCAGCGTTAAGGTTTCGAACGCACCAAGTCTGTGACATTGACCCTGGGCTTAGCGGGGGCGGGACGAATGTGGATTTGTCACAGGGCGGTAGAGGACCATTGGAGCAATGCGTGTGTGCAATGTGAAGCAGATTCGAGCAAGGAAACAGAAATTATAAGGCATTTACCCAGCGTTAAGGTTTCGAAAGCACCAAGTCTGTGACCTTGACCCTAGGCTTAGCGGGGGCGGGACGAATGTGGATTTGTCACAGGGCGGTAGAGGACCATTCTATAAGAGCATCCGGCGGCGAAATGTGCCATCCCGCGTAAGTCGAAGACAGATTCCGAACTTAAGGCACGAAGTATATGGAGGACCATTACAAGCGTAGGTTTCAAAGAAGGCCCATGACTTGTTGAACTATTGATTTCTAGGCTTAGCGCGGGACGAATGTGGATTTGTCACAGGGCGGTAGAGGACCATTGGAGCGGGGCGTGTGTGCAATGTGAAGCAGATCCGAACAAGGAAACAGAAATGTTAAGCCATTTACCCAGCGTTAAGGTTTCGAACGCACCAAGTCTGTGACCTTGACCATGGGCTTCGCGGGGGCGGGACGAATGTGGATTTGTCACAGGGCGGTAGAGGACCATTGGAGTAATACGTGTGTGAAATGTCAAGCAGATCCGAGCAAGGAAACAGAAATTATAAGCCATTTACCCGAGCGTTAAGGTTTCGTACGTACATGTACGTTACGTATGTTACGTACGTACGTACGTTACGTACGTACGGACGCCGGTAACATTATATGCCCCCCTCACCATTCGGTGGCGGGGGCATAACAACGTACCTGATTGATTAATGTACATTATTATATGCTATCTTCATACTATTCAGAGCCAAAGGGGATATCAAAGAGATAAAATAGGGATTCAAGAAAAATGTCAGGCAAAGATGTCAGGCACAATAGCTGTCCACTTCTGTGAAAATGAGTGTAGCTTCAAGTTTGAAGAGTTCATCAGTATTATGAAGACGTGTTGTGAAAGGTGAAACAGTGTTAGAAGGTATGATACTCACGTACACACTATTTAATTTGTTAAAACATTTGAACAAACATGTAAGCTCCTTGAAATTTGATCAAATAAAATGGTGCCTTGTTGTTGATATATATTTGTGTGGCTGTGGCTGGAGAAATGGGGCGGTTAGGTTTTGCGACCAGTGTAGATCCAGATCAGCCTGTGCATCCGCACAGTCTGATCAGGATCTGCACTGTTCACCATTCCATCAGTGAAACACCTGTGTGCTTCTAAACGCGTAGTAAATGTAATTCCTACCATTTCCGAGTTTAACACTTTCAACACCACAGGCCTGTATAGTGGTATTGGCAAACAGTGCAGATCCAGATGAGACGGCTCGTGAGTAACCCTTTCAACACCACAGGTCTGTATAGTGGTATTGACAAACAGTGTAGATCCAGATGAGACGGCTCGTGAGTAACCCTTTCAACACCACATGCCTGTATAGTGGTATTGGCAAATAGTGGAGATCCAGATGAGATCCAGATGAGACGGCTCGTGAGTAACCCTTTCAGCAATACAGGCCTGTATAGTGGTATTGGCTAATATTGGAGATCCAGATGAGACGGCTCGTGAATAACCCTTTCAGCAATACAGGCCTGTATAGTGGTATTGGCAAATAGTGGAGATCCAGATGAGGCGGCTGATCTGCACTTTCAAAAAGTAAATTTCACATTTTTGAGAACAAACCCCCCCCCTTCCTTTTCATAAATGTACTAGTCTGAAAATCATTTTGTGACGATTGGATTGGTCCGGAAATCAACATATACAAATCAATTCCAGTTACTTAGGGGTGAAAGGGTCAAGAAAGATTTGGTGGGGACATCCCCCACCACCACCCCCGGACCCGAGATATGCTGGATCAAAAATAGTTTCTGCCTGCACATAAATTGATGCGTGGCTACGTGCCCAATATATTGCCTGATCAGATTGCATGGATAAGCACACTAGGATGTGTATACACGGGCAAATTTGCAATAATATTTATCCAGTGCCGGAGTGCGTTTCCCGATCACAAGCAGGCCTGCCGTTAGAACCATACGCACATATCCAGTCTGTGTTCCACATCAGGGGCCCGTTTCACTAAACTTCGTACAACTAAGACGTTTGTATGTTAGTATCATACGCACATATCCAGTCTGTGTCCCACATCAGGGGCCCGTTTCACTAAACTTCGTACAACTAAGACGTTTGTATGTTAGTATCATACGCCCATATCCAGTCTGTGTTCCACATCAGGGGCCCGTTTCACTAAACTTCGTACAACTAAGACGTTTGTATGTTAGTATCATACGCACATATCCAGTCTGTGTATCACAACAGTCCCGTTTCACTAAACTTCGTACAACTAAGACGTTTGTATGTTAGTATCATACGCACATATCCAGTCTGTGTTCCACATCAGGGGCCCGTTTCACTAAACTTCGTACGACTAAGACGTTTGTAATAGCAAAACTAAATGGAGAGCAAAGTTCACATTAGCAGCCGATTTTAGGAAAATATTTGATGAATTTGTTCAGATTTATTTAATTTGATGTATTGGTGTTTAACTGCCTATCAACAGTTAACGTCATTTAATGTCAGCCAATGGGTTCGATCCCGTATTTAACCTGCTGCATTGGAGTTGTTCAGATTAAATCATGCCTACACGCAACTATGCGGACATGACAGCATTAATGAGCATTATTAACATGATTAATGTGTGAAATGAATTTATAGAAATCTTCATACGAACAGTTTTGTCATGCGAAGTTTAGTGAAACGGGCCCTAGTGCACAATGTATGCCAGTTTACCCTGTTGACCCATACCAAGCTGAATAACCCAGAACATGTGTAAAAATTCAAAATTTTGTTCGCATTTTTTCTTATTTCTCATCCAAAGTATATGTTGTTACCACTCATTTGAACCATCTCGCTGAGTGATGACAATATATACTTCCATGCATAAATGAACGATTGCTTTTCTTTTCGAAAGATTCTTCACGACATGGAAGGGTTCATCTAAATATACATATCCCCACAGGAGAACGAACAGAGAAGGCTACAGGAAGAGAAGGCTGAATGGCGAAGGAAGGCGCAGGCTGAAATCCATATCGGAAAATACATATTTAATGTATAGCTGTAGGTTGATAGTTCACTACACAGCAAAAAAATACATATGATGTAGACATGCATATGAAAATCAGATGTGAAATTCATATGTATTACATACGAAATTCATATGAATCGAGCACATCTGATTTTTGATATGAAGAATTTACATATGACTTTCAAATGTGGCATATGTTGTAATGTAGATCCTATCTTTTACAATGATATGCATCATACTGAGGCCTAAACAAAATAATTGTTTGTTTCGGGTAACGCCGTGAAAAAAGTTAGGTAGGCTAGGGGCATTTTACTTTTTACTTTTATTTTATTTTTATTCAATTTGTTGTTTTTTAGTAACTTATATTGCAAAATATGACTGATTTTATTTTTTCCCAGGAAACGTCCAAAAAGATGTAGGCAGGGTCTGTGTTTTATCAATAAAAATGTCAGGTAGCGTCGAGTTACTCGATACAAACACTTTTTTTTTAGGCCTGATGTAAATATGTATGAGAATGATAATCTAAAACTATGCAACATGCAAGCTCTCCTATTTACTAAACTCGTTACGGCCCAATGCGGTCCAGGTTCGATCCTAGAACAGGGCAGTATGTGAGATGGTATAGTGGTTGCCAGATTGGACAAGTGGACTTTATCCCGTCAATACAGTGCGTATGTGCCGTGAAACACGGTGCCGTGAAACATTTTTGATATCCTGTCAATACAACCTAATCACTGCATATGAATGTGCGCTTGTCATACTAGTAGATTCTCCGATTTTGAGAATGCGGTTGCGATTATTTGTTTGCATTTTAAAGCTATTTGTATGTGCAGACGGGATAAATAGAATAGTAGGTTAGTGCCGTGAATGGGAAAAATATCTGGCGCGGCACGGCACGGTTTCCTAAGCCTTGCCAGATATGTTTTCCCATTCATGGTACTAACCTACTATTCTCTATTTCTCCGGGTACTCCAGTTTCCTCGCGCATTAAGGACCCCCATTATGTCTCCATCTGTGTCAACAAAAGCATTTATATAGCTGCTGTCACGCCTGTTTGTAATTGTTGTAAAAATAAAGTTAAATGTGTGTTTGTTTATTGGTGTTTAACGGCCTATCAACAGCTATGGTCATGTAAGGCCGAATAAAGTTAAAAAAATAAATGTTATTAAATCATCACTAACATAAGATCCTCTATTTGTTACAGAGCTGCGGAAGATAGCATTTCAGGAGGACGATGGGTGTAGGAGGATGGTGTAGGAGGATGGGTGTAGGAGGATGGGTGTATCATAGACAGGCTCCTCGTGGAGATAAAGAAGGGCTACACCTTACGGAAGACGTCAAAGAGTTACGAGAAAAGAATCAAGATGCTGTATGCTGATCATATTGGTGTACACAGTAACACGAGTTGGCAACATTTTGACTAGGCCGGGTTCAAAGACATCATAGAGTCCAGACAAGATTCTATTTTTACAAGTGTTGTCCAAAATTTGACATTTCAAAGAGACAAGATTTCCATATGCGCACCACTTTCTTGTACTTATTAACATGTATTAGCAACAATTTGACAATGCCCGATTTCAAAGAGGTCACACAGACAAGTCAAGCCAAGATTCTGTATGCCGACTACATTATTGTACACAAAAACACTTTGACAAGGCCGGGTTTCGAAAACGTCAAATTAACTATTGTGCACATGATTTCCATTTCCATATACTGACCACTTTCTTGCACATATTAACCCTTTCACCGCTATTTTAATTTGTTGTTGTCTGCTGTTTATTTTCTATTTTCCATTTTTATCATCCAAAACATGCTTTGACATCAATTCAGAATCATTTCCATTTGAAATGATTCTGAAGTGCTGTTAAAACATGTTTTTATTGAGAAATAAGGCAAGATATAAAAGCAACAGCAGACGACAATTATTGTGTGTAGCGGTCTCAGGGTTAACAGGTAATGGCAACAATTTGACAAGGCCATGTTTCAAAGGCGTTAAATTTACTAGAGTCCAGAAAATAGTGCCATATGCTGACAGCGTTGTTGCACATATTAACCCTTACACCGCTATCTTAATTGTTTGTCGTCTGCTGTTTATTTTCTATTTTCCATTTCTATCATCAAAAGCATGCTTCGACAGCACTTTAGAATAATTTACAACATGCTTTGATAGCACTTCAGAATCAAACCATGTTTTTAGTGAGAAATAAGGCAAGATATAAAAGCAACAGCAGACGACAATTGTTGTGAGTAGCGGTTTAATTTGTTTATTTGTTTGTTGGGGTTTAACGGCCTATCAACAGCTAAAGTCATTTAAGGTTGGGTCAATGGGTTTAGTACTAAATCCCAAATATTACCTGTACAAGTGCATGTACAAATGGGGGGAAAACCCAAAATCAGAACTGAATATTTACAATCAAAAAACTATATATTCAGCCCTGAAATCAGAATAATCCTGATCTGATGCCAGGTCGTCGCCACACCAGAATCACTCGACCCCCTCCCAAAAGCAGTAGGATCAGTAATAATCTTACTACTTTTATAATGGGCAATAACCCAATTCAACTCCCAGGTAACACAAGAGCCAAAGATAATTATGTACCTGTGGGCCAAACCAGGAAAATCGTGATTCCTATAAGGAAGGAGGAACCCCTACCGTTAATTTACGCCGTAACGTTCACCCGACCACCACCCACTTCCACAACCTGAATGTAGCAGGTAACAAGCTTTACATTGACCTAATACACACCGACTAATGACACATTTTATTGCATAAAACGGGCGCTCGCAGTGTAATAAAAATGATAATACACCAACATAATAAATATGCAAATGAACCAGCCACAGAACACATGCTAGGTGATGAGTACATCTGTGATATAAATAAACAAAATACATTCTGCTTGGATCGATATTTGGATTTGTGATCTGTGTAGATCCTGATCAAATAGCACACTCCTGTAGATATATCGCTTGTTAGAAGCATGACGGGTGTTTCATTGATTGAATGGTGAACTGGTCGCAAAACCCATAGTCCCATTTCTTTCCTCCATTTCACCAGTCCACATTTACAAATGACGTGTCCCATAGGTGGTCGTAACTAGTGAGATGTGGTTTCACTTAAAGCCAGTGCTAGCTAGGATGTCATACTCCCCACCTGGCCCCGCCCACCCCCTTTACACAACGGAATTGGTGATAAAACACATACATGTAATTACAAAGTTTCGTTAAGTTTGTAATGAGTTTATTGCCGATTTTTATTACACAACCGAACGTAGTCCCTCCGTATAAAATGGCAAGATTAATGGCTATTCTTCCTCTATCAACTTTTCACCCTGATCCCTAAACAGAAAAAAAAATAAATAATTTGCTTTTAATTGAAGATAAAATTTCTAACACAAGAGGAACTAGAACTGCAAGCATTTAACTTTGAATTATCCTCAGTGAGGTGAACAATGGTAATACAATGCTATTTTGGAAGAAAAAAAAAAATGAAAAGAAAAAAAATACCCCACATTTTATTATTACATCTAAACAACAAAACTATTTAGGAATTGCAATCACAATTTCTGGACCTAACAACAACAATAAATATATACGTCCTACATTGATTTGTTTGTTTTTTTGTTTATAAGTGTTTAAACGGCCTAGCAACAGCTAAGGTCATGTAAAGGGGCCGTTCGAATCCCATTTTTAATTTTAAACCTGCTGCAATTGGGGGGAAAATCCCAAAATTCCCAAAATCAAACGGAATAATTTACATCCAGAAACAAATATAATTACAGCCTTGAAATTAGGAATAAACCTGACCTTGGTGCCAGGTCCATACCACACCAAGTTCACTTGGCTCCTTGAACCCTAATAAAATAGGATTACGAATAATCGTTAATACTGACATAAGGGGTATAAACCAGAATTCAACTGTCCCCACATAAACAAAATGCCAGAACGGTATGTTAGGTCCAAACCAGGTTCTCCAGTCGGGAATTCCGGTAAGGGATGAACCCCGATCGTTTAAATTTACCCATCGCTGGCTGCTCCAACCTGCCACCCACTTGTCCTACAGTTGTATATATTAAGAATCAAATCTAAAACTGTAATATGGCCCCGTCACCAGAGAAAACGTGCCTCCACGACATTTGCAACCAACATAGTAGTTGCGAACAGTAACTCTTGAAATCTACTCCCGATACTGTCCTTAGCGGAGTTTGGTGATTCTACTCATAGGCTTTGCTCTGATCAGAATTCCGCTATTCTACAGAGGAACGCCTATGAAGTGCAATCGTTAACTCTGCTACCGAGGACGGTAACGGGAAGTAGATAGCAAGAAAGTTACTATTCGCAACTACCAATCCTTGGTCCTTTTGCTAATTCCAGCCAACACTTCCACGGCTGTATCAGAGTGGAATCATTGTGGTGACGACAAGACGCATCCAATCAGTGAACTGAATGGTGAAACGGTATAAGCCCTGATCAGAATCATGGTTAGCACTTAGTAATGGTACCTTTTCACAGCGGGGGTCCATATCCACAAAATTGTGACTCGAACCATTGACAAAAGGGGGCTTAAATCCATTGTTTCCGACCAGTGTAGTTACAGGAATACGGCACGTCTCATGAGATAAAATACACGCCTGAAATGGTACATTACAGGCAATCAATAATTGAGTTTTAATGTCTGTTCAACAGCAAGTTACAATTTCAGATGGGTAATATAGCTATATGGGGGTGGGGTACCATATTTTTACGGCACTGAAATTTAAAACAATCCTAGAATGGCTCGACCCCGCATGTCGCGCCCACCCGAGGCATTTAATAGTAACGACATACGGACGTACGTAGCCAATTAGTGACTATATCCGCGGTGCCCACCACGCGGCGTGACAAAAAACTTTCATCACTGAAAGACAGACCCCACCGGAGCCAGTGTTCAGCATTCCTTACGACACTGGATAGATATCAGGAAGGAAAAATTCGTTAATTAATAAATAGCATACCATCCAATCCCTCAATAAGAAACAGTGTAGCTCCTGAATCATTTTTTTGTTTTGTTTGTTTATTTAATTAAGTGTTTAACGGTCCTGATCAATATGCTTAAGGTCATGTAAGGCCGGGTCAATAAACGGGTTCGATCGCCCATTTTAACCTACCTCGCAATTGGGGGGAAATCCCAAAATTCAGAACGGAAATATTTACATCGAGAACAAATATATTCAGGCCCTGAAATTAGAATAACCTGGACTTTGGTGCCAGGTCCATGCCACAACCAAGTCCCACTTGGCCCCATTCCCCTAAAAATAAGGTGTATAACCAGATTCAACTGTCCACATACAAAATTTCCCAAAGACGGTAATTGAGAAAGGCCTAAACCAGGTCTCCAGTTTGGGATTTTCCCGGGTAAGGATGAACCCCGATCGTTATTAAATTAGCCATCGCGTGCTCCCACCTGCCACCCACTGGCATCCCCACTCCTGATCAGACCTGTGCAGATCTCAAAGTTACACTGGTTGTAGAAATTCAGCAATCCCCTTTATGCCATGGTGAGTTAAGTAACAATTAGTCCGTTAAACTCGACGGATAACGGTTTCAAATGAGTTGGTAACAACATAAATACTTTTATGGAGGAAATTAACAAAATAATATTTGTTTTAGTTTAAAACAACGAAAGTATTGTATGCATAAGACTTGGATGGAGTTGAGTGAGTGAATAGGGTTTAATTTAACGTCCGCTTTTTCTGACATAGAGGTACAAGGCCACAGGGAGTACTACATCCAGCAAACGGGTCCAACGGCGGGGTCCGAGTCTCCCCGTATCCACCTGTCCGAGGGGGGTAAAATCCCAACATCAGAAACTCAATATTTTTTTTTTAACAATCAAAAATAAAAATATAATTCAGTCCTGAAATTAGAACAACCAGATCTGGTGCCAGGCCCTCGCCACACCAGCATCATTTTATCCCATCCCCTAAAAAGTAATACGATTTAGCCGCTTAATCTTACTTTTATAGATGGGGCATAGCCAGACACAACCTCTCACATACAAAAGAAAGAGCCAAAAATGTTACATGAGGGCCAAATCCGGTATAGGTGGGTTCCGGAAAGTATGAACCCAATTCGATTAAGCCAGTTTAGTCGCCTTTTACGACACAAGCAATGGCTACTGACAGCACTATTCTCAGGATCAGTTTGATCCCCGCCCCGGAGCCTGCCAAACGGGCCGACATTTGGATGGATGAAGTTATTCCTAGCATATAAAACCAAGACCTATTGTTATGTAATGACACACATTATCCCTTATCCTTATTTTTATGTTTTTAAAGAAAGAAAATGACACAGAAAACAATTCTGGTGAAATAAATAACCGTTTTTCATCTACAATGTATAATTAATGTTGGGCGTGATTGAAGATATTAGGACATTTGGGACAAATGTGTGACCAATGTATGACCCAGAATCAGCCTGCACAGTCCCCTGATCAGTTTGGGTTTGTGTAATGGTGTTTAACGGCCTATCAACAGCCAAGGTCCTTTTAAGGCCGGGTGAACGGGTTTCAATCTCCCATTCAACCTGCTGCCATTGCGGTGGCGGGGCGGGGGGGAATCACAACCAAAGAAAAAATACATATTCAGAGCCCTGAAACTAAGAATAACCTGACCTGGTTCCAGGTCCCATACCAACACTATATTCACTTAAGGCCCCTTCCCCTAAAAGTAATAGGATTAGGAATAAATCAAAATACCCATAACAAAGGGTATAAAACCAGATTACAATCTCTTACATACAAATAATGCCAAAGATGTACCAAGAGGGCCAAACCAGGTCCTCCAGTCCGAGATTCCGGTAAGGAAGAATCCCGAATTGTTAAATTACCCATCACATGCTCCCAGCCAACCACTTGACATCAACAAAACACTGGTAATCTACTAAACTACGATCAATAAAAATGTTTGATTCCATATCTGGTGTCCTCTGACTGGAGAAATAGTGCTTAATGGGTTTTTGCGAACCAGTGTAGATTCCAGAATCAGACCGTGCATTCGTACAGTCTGATCAGGATCTGCACCGTTTCGCCATTACCATCAATAACAACAGAAACACCCATCATGCAATTTTAACAGTGAATACAGAATTTATTATCCGGCTACATGAGTTTTCATGATCCCATTTCTCCCAGTGACAGCCACATACATTTTTTTTTTTATTTGGGCCGCGTCATAAAACGAAAACCGGGCATTAATGACAACGTCATGAAAAGCGGTAAACGACGTCGGAAAAACGACGTTTTCAAATTGTCCTAGCGTCGCCCGTAAAAGTTCACAGTTTTTGCCCTCCCCCATTTACTGTTTAAATAACAGAGGTGGTCAGTTAACATTAAAGTGTGAACAAGAAAACGGAAAATGGATAACTTACCTGGGGGGGGGGGGAAAAAACTTTCACTTAATATGAAGACGCGAATAACCCTTGTACCTCGGTACAAAGCATCATTAATGAATCGTCCATGACTTGTTACCTCACGTACTTGTGAACGTCATTTAGAACGTGGAAATTAACATGGTTTTTGACGTTTATAAGGCCAATGGTGTCGTGAAATTAAATTATTTAGCAAGGATAATTTGCACGAGTTCCTCGCAGCATCAATGGCCATATTAAGAAACTTGCTTCAGAGGCGGCTGTACATTGTCGCCTAACTGTCGTTTCGTTTGGAACATTTTTTACCTCTTTTTCGCGTCGTTGTCCTTATGAATTTCAAAATGGAGAATCGCATAATTTCAACTGCTACATATCAGAGAAGCTTCGCTTTACACTGCAACTTTGATTCTTAAATAATCTTTAAATATGAACAACCCTAGTGTATGCTAACGATATTACCATCTATTATCTAGGTAAATTTGAGAACTTTTGAACAATTATATCCAGTACTTAGCGAATGATATTGCCATTTAAATGCCACTCAATTTTTATCAATAAAATGGAAGTAGAAAACACGCCAGCTATATAATGACATTAAAATATCCGGGGTTTGTATTGAAATTTAAAATTAAAAAAAATGCATCAACATATTCAAAATTGGAAATGTGATTCGACAAAAACTAAACTTGCTTTTTGTAGGACGAAAGTGCTTGTGAAGTAAATCAACCTCATCAGTTTTAGCACTTTGACTGCACAATAATGTAGATCAGGCGATGGTAACTGCGAATCCGCCAAGAAAGACACACTGGTCGACAATTATAAAGGTATCACGCTACCAAAATATGCCCGGTATCGTTTTTGTTTTCACACAAATGTTTATGGTTATAACGCTGGTTCTACTGCCTACTATTAAAATATGTTCGTCGCATAACGAAAATGTTAAATGATGTCGTCTTATTAATTTCAGACAGCAGCAAACAACAGCGAAACGCCTCAACTCCTCTGCCTTATTTGAAAATTTATTACCATACAAAAATTACGTTACTTGGTCCGCAATCCAAAACATTAGCGTTACATTAGCAACTGCAACACGAGCCCATAAACATTATGTTTCATACTTTGTTCTTGGCCTAATGGGAGACACATTGGCCAGGCTACGAGAATATCCAAATTTGGTTAGACCAATGGCGATCGAAGATTGGACAAATCTATATTTAGGACTTGTCCTGATCAGAACACCCCTTGTATAAACGCCCGTTTGATAAAAACGATCGTAATTTTCGACGTCCATTGATCTACAAAACGTCCATATCAATTTTTTTACTAACCGCGTCATAAAACCTAACATTCTATAAAATGAAACATAATTGGGATACCTTGATAATTTTTGGCGGCATATGGCTTTTTAAAAAGATGTACAAATTCCAGAATTGGCGAAAAAGTAAAAAACTGAAAAATGTTGTCATTAAGCCCGGTTTTTCGCACGGCGCGGCACATCATATTTTTGGCGTTCGTAGTTTGTAGCAAAAAGTACACACAACATAATGTTGACATTTGGCCCAAGTTACGAGTCGTTGGTCAATTATTCACCTAATAATAATAAATTTAAAATTAACATACAACCTTCTTAAAATCAACCTACATGGTCAGGCCTATTAACGTTTACTACACCAATTACGCTTACAAACGTTCATTAATTGACCGATTTGAAAGTCGCACCCGGTTTAATGTTAACGTCCGTAATTGCGACGATCATTCAAGCTAAAAAATTGTTGTCAATTAAGCCCTGGTTTTTTCGCATGAACGCCGGCCCATTTATACATTCAATAATATCTCTCCCGAACTGTAGGGGGTTGGGGGGGGGGGGGGGTTATTTTTGAATGAGACTTGTGTGGATGCACATGTGATCTTGGGCAACACAGGTGCCGCAAAAGTCGATAAGCCCATTTTTTGATTGAGGGAAGACATATTTGGGACATGCCCAATGCGACTAATTTGTTCCAGAAATGTGCGATATCCTTGTGAAAATAAAATATTTACAAAATTTAACAATAATTTTGAAATGTTTGAACTGTTACATACAGCAATATGCGGAAGAGTAATTCTGCATTTGCACCGAAAAATATGTCAACTTTCGACGTCATTTACATAAAAATATCAGTGTTTCTGTAAATGTTTCATGAAAAAGTCGCACAGCCTTTAGGTTACAGAATCCCATGGTCGGTTCCTCAATATTTCAATGCTGTATTGTAAGCTACAATAATACATTCTATAATGTTTAACTTGTTATAATAAAGTAAAAAGAATAAAAGCAAATTTTAAACAATCATGGCAGCAATCAAAACAAAAACAAGTAAATACCAAATAAAAAGTTTTTTAGTCCACAAACCGTAAAAACAGGTACTCCCGAGATAAGCATTTTATGATGTAATAAAATTTTTTGCCATGATTTTCCTAATTTGGGACACGTATATAAATGATAGAACAAGAAAAATGTGGCCTATCGGTACACAAACGTTCCCCCCGGAGGCTAATTTGGAAAAACTTGAATCAAAACTTCTTAACCAAATCAAACGGACTGACACCCTCAGGTCCAAACACTACCGGTAAAACATGCCTCCCATATCCTATCCCAAATCTACTCCGAAAAAGGGAGGCAACAATAAAATTAGACCAAAAAAATAAACTTATCCCGAGCACTGGATATTGAAATACAATAAAACAACCAAAATTAAAACAAGGATAACACAAACAACAAATAAATTATAAATATGATAACAGTCCACTATTGTTTATTTACATACAGTCATACAATAATGTGCAGTCTGAATCAGGGGCTACACTGGTCGCAAATGCGAAAAGGTCCAATTCTCAAGAATCAATTGGGAATAAACAAAACAAAAACAAATGTCAAGGCAAAACTGTGGTATTAACAAAATCAATACACTTGCATGGAATAGATATATTTTACCATACAGGCCACACAGGAATTAAAACCAACCGGTTATAAAAACACCATTTTTCATTAACAAGAGTCAAGTTTATGTATGATTATAGAGTTATGTACCTTGAAATAATCATAATGGAAGATCTTAATCATATTGTTGAAGATTGACTTTATAAGACATTTATTAAAACATTCCGCAATAGTTTGGCCATGCAACAATTAGTTTCGTCAAACTTTTGAACGTCGTTTACAAAAGAAAGTATCAAGTTTATTTCTTTCACTCGTAATGCAGGTACATGTGATTCCAATTCCAGGATATATGTTAATGCATTGCAAATCATGAACAGAACAGTATCATTAGCGGAAAAGTATAGTTTAAACTTACAAAGATATAAAAAGTTAAAGACACTTTGTCTAGTTTTTTTCGAGATTCTAACATAATCTCAAATGTGGCTGAAGACAGGAGAAATGGGCTTAATGGGTTTTTGTCAAATCAGTGTAAGCTCCTGAATCAAATGAGGAACAGAACTGCAAAGCCTGCTAAACAATCTAATTTCCCGCACAGACTGATCTGTAATCTACACTTGTCACAAAAATCCAATAAGCCCCATTTCCCAGTCACAGTCACAATTTCAACACCCAACCAACAAAGCAGCCATCCATGACTTACAAGCAATTAGTCCAGAAGTTCACTAATTTCCCCTTCAGATATGAATCTTCTTACTGAACGTCCCCGTAATCTTTCAAATACAAATGCAGTCATAACCTCCCTTAATTTTTGGTTGCTTATTAGCGCTACATTCGTCTAATTCGCATGAATTTCAACAATATTCTACGAGAAAAATCTGTATATTATTGTGCACAACCATACACAGTGACCATTATCACAGATATTACTTGTACTCGACCTTATAAGAGTGGACGATTATTCTACATTGCAAATATCCGAAACACGTAGTGTATCCATTCCATCAAACATTTATAGTTTATACGAGAACATATTCACGGTGATAATATTCTCCTTGGTTAATTAAAGAAGTGGTTTCATTCAGATCACTGTGTGTAAAGAAAAAACGTTTATAAACATAGGAACAAATTTACATTTTTCTATCTCGCTCACCATATTCACTGTACGAGTAGCATCTTGGCCTGGGATCAGATCATATACATTTAATATTTAACCTTTAACCTTTTTTTGGCTGAAACAAAAAACGACTAAATGTTCGTTGAAACTTCTGAACAAATTAGTTACAAAAAAAACTTCATCAATCTGAGACGCACACAAAAAAAATAATGTAGCCATGAAATTTTGTTATGATTTCTGAGCTCATTTACCAATACACCCATAACTAGGAGGCAGTTTTCGAATGTCAACATACATAATTTGTGCCTGTGCCTGGTGACTGGAGAAATGGGCTTTATTGGTTTTGACAACATTGTAGATTCCAGAATCAGCATGTGCATCTGCACAGACTTGACAAGATCCTGCACTGGTCTGCCATTCCTATCCAATGAAACACACATCATGCTTCTTAACAAGCAAAACAGAATCGATCGTTTTATCATGGACCACACGAGTTGATTATTTGATCAGGAGAAAAATTTGGGTCACATATCACAATATGATAAGCCCACCTTTTCTCCAGTCACCCAGCTCCACATTTACCAATACACCATAGTTTTATAAGGCAGTTTATATGTCTACATACATATTTTAAAAAAAAAACCCATCAGAAAAATAGACAACAGTAGAGAATCCAGAACAAAGATCGTTCAACTGTTTGCAAACACTCGCCAGTCTAGTTGGCCATTTCACTAAGCGTTTGTATGACTAAAATGTGCGTAAGTGCAAATTTAGGATCGGTCTGTAAATTTTTCAAATTGATGGATTTACCATTTAATTTTGGCACTTACAAACATTTTAGTCGTACAAAGTTTAGTTTAAATGGTATCCCTGTCGGTCGTGTGAAAAGGGTTTCAAACCTGTAAACTCCTAAACACTGGAACCGGAGTTTTAGCTTGCTATAAATAATGATAAATGGATCACATGTTCCGAAACAGCACACCCCCATAGACAGTCCCGCACAAGTTTAAATGTGGTCCTAATAACTGGCATTGTAACTTGTTTAATCTGAGAATCACAATCAAACGTAAGATACGTTGGAATAACTTCTGTTTAGTCGACACATGTAAGTCATCAAATTTAAATTAAATACGCATTCTTTCGTGCGGTGAATCTACGCAAGCGATAAGCACTAAGGTATGATGGAGTTTCAGGAATCATCTGCTTTCTATACCTGTGGAGAAGATATAAATGGAAAATGTTGTTGAAGAAATGAAAAACAAACAAGGGCAATAGTTTATCATTAAGCTAAATCAATCCCCTCGCTGGCAGATTTAATAACAAAAGAAAGTTTAAAAAATGTTTTGCCTTACAGTGTCCTCATTGACCTTGACTGGCGGTTGGAACGGACGTATGGGTTATATGCAAAACAAATTTGAATGTGCAAAAAAAAAAAAATGACATCAAACTTTATAATATATCGAAATTATTATGTATTTTTCATGTTGGACATCATTTAATTAGCATAAAATAATAAAAAAATATCATATCCTCATTTGCATATGAAAAATAACCCGACACAACCACGAAGTCACTAATCAGTAAAATACATATTACTAAATGATTATTTATCTGTATAAGGCGGGTCCACTCGTAAATTTTTACAACTGGTGGAATAGTGACAAAATTATACACTTATTTAAATTCCTATAAAGAAAAACAATTTTTAATGCCTACTAAGTGGGTCAATGTAATCTTTAATAACGGGGGGGGGGGGGGGCGACGGGGGGGGGGGGGGGGGGGGGGGGGGTACGGACCCTCGTGATCAATGAAACAGCAACTAACCTGGTAGCACTTCTCGAGCAGAGGAAACGTATGGGACCACGTGGAGTGATATCAACTGGATGCTGGAGTAGTCCATCGTAGGTAATGGGGCGGGCTAAACCATGGCGACGTAACCTCCCTGCCCCGCTCTCACCCTGAAAAATTACAGGTTACACTTCCACAGACAAATTTAACTCCATTGCAGTGCAAAGGTATAATAATCATATTTTTTTTTAATTTTCCTTTATTTCCTTCATAAAAAGTATATGTTGTTACGGACTCATTTGAACAATCCTGTTTGTAGAAATAAAATGTTACAAACTGTTGGTTATTTCTTCATGTACACAAAATGACCAATCGCACTGTTTCATTTGATTTAATTCGACAAATCTTGCGTTATATCCAAGTATATATTATCAGAAACTGTGATAAACATACAGATAGCGGTATTTGATTTATTGGTGTTTAACGGTCTATCAATAGCTAAGGTCATTTAAGTCCGGGCCAACGGGTTCGATCCCGCATGTAACCTGCATTGGGGAGAATAAGATTGCGAATAATCGCATTTATTATTTACTCGAACCAGATTCAACTGTCACATACAAAAATGCCAATGACATACGTGAGGGCGAAACCAGGTCTCCGGTTGGAATTCCGGTAAAGATGAATCCCGATCGTTAAATTACACATCACATGCTCCCACCTACCACCCAGGATTTCCCTTGGAATATGATTTATAACTGATTGGATGGCACATTTAACAAGGTGGGGATATGATATGGAGAATAGTAGGTTAGTGCCGTGAATGGGTAAAAATATCTGGCAAGGCTCAGGAAACGGGATGGGCGAGGCTCTGCCGAGCACATCCCGTTTCTGTGCCGCGCCAGATATATTTTTTTTCCAATTCACGGCACTAAACCTACTATTCTATTCATCCCGTCAACACCTACAAATGGCTTTAAAATGCAAAACAAATAGCCCCAGCCACCACACATATTCATACGCAGAGATTAGGTCGTATCGACAGGATATCAAAACAGTTTCACGCCACCTACGCACTGTGTTGACAGGATAAATATCAATTCACCCTTTCAACACTACAGACCTGTGGATGGATTGGCAGAAAGATACATGTAATTGTTTGGGTTAGGGCTAGGGTGTGGCATTGTCTCTTCTTAGTAATAACAAAACACATTTAACGTCCCAGCAACGGTTAAGGTCATATAGCGAGGAACTTTCTTGACATTAGCATATTGTATTGCGCCTGAAATTGATTAAAGCACAATGATGGCTACAACATGTAAGAACAGCTATAATCAGTTGGTAAACCACAGCAATAGACATGCATCCTCAACACAGATGCAATTTCTTACACAAATAATTTATAATTTTTGTTCCACAAAAAAATTACGTTTACGAATACTTGTACATGTATTATAACAAGAGGCCCAAATGGGCCTGTATCGCTCACCTAAAAGCCTCCATAGTGGTCATCTTGATTTCACAAAGACTCTTCACTTACAACTTCAAATGTTCCACATAATTTGTTGGTACCTTCTGATCTAACATATATTGCGAATGTGCATGTGATTTACTGCTATACCTTCGATTTGATATATAAAATGACCATATTCGGTCAAAAAATAAAATTTGACCCCTATTTGACCCCTCGGGCCACGCCCATTTTTTACCCAGGGGCCACCATATGAACAAATCTGAATCACCATTAACTATCGATCATTCATACAAAGTTTCGTCAAAATCGGCCTGGCGGCTCGTGAGAAGAAGATTTTTTAAGAATTTGACCTACTTTTCCACGGCGGCCATCTTGGATTGTCGATGACCTTCATTTTAACAAATCTGAAATGGCATCACCCATATATCATCCCTGTAAAGTTTGACCAACATCGGCTCAGCAGTTCGGGAGAAGAAGATGATTGAAAATGTTCACGGACGACGGACGACGGACACTTTGCCATAAGAATAGCTCACATGAGCTTTGCTCAGGTGAGCTAAAAATCTAATAAGTATTTATTTTATGGAATATATTTTCCTTGTAAATGAAGACTACAGGTCTATGTTACAGCTTTTACATTTAAAATTATATAAGAAATGTTTCCATGAAAAAAACAAACAACAACAAAAAGAGTATTTTGATGAACGTGTGACAGCCACAGGTACATTAACGTGTGACAGCCACAGGTACATTAACGTGTGACAGCCACAGGTACATTAACGTGTGACAGCCACAGGTACATTAACGTGTGACAGCCACAGGTACATTAACGTGTGACAGCCACAGGTACATTAACGTGCGACAGCCACAGGTACATTAACAACCCATTTATATGGTTTACATACAAATCAGATAACTCCAAACTACAGACAAAGACAAATAAAGCTCACTCAATCATCATGATCATAGAACAAATGTTTACACCAGATTCTCACCAGACTGAAATACATGTAGAACAAATGTTTACACAGATTCACACCAGACTGAAATACATGTAGAACAAATGTTTACACAGATTCACACCAGACTGAAATACATGTAGAACATAAATATTCACATAGATTGACAAATACACCTGTAGACAAATGTACACAGAATCCACAGAAAACAAATTTGTACCAGAAATTACATCTCACAGACTGAAATACATGTAAACAAAGTTTACACAGATTCACACCAGACTGAAATACATGTAGAACAAATGTTTTACACAGATTCTCACCAGACTGAAATATACATGTATGAACAAATGACACAGATTCTCCACACAGACATACATGTAGAACAAATGACAAGATTCTCACCACTGAAATACATAGAACAAATGTTTACACAGATTCTCACCAGACTGACAGTAGAACAAATGTTTACAGTTCACACCAGACTGAAATACATGTAGAACAAATGTTTACACAGATTCACACCAGACTGAAATACATGTAGAACAAATGTTTACACCAGATTCGCACAGACTGAAATACATGTAACAAATGTACACCAGATTCTCACAGACTGAAATACATGTAGAACAAATGTTACACAGATTCTTTCACCACCACTGAAATACATGTAGAACAAATGTTTACACAGATTCACACCAGACTGAAATACATGTAACATGTTTACACAGATTCACACCACTGAAATACTGTAGAACATGTAACACACGATTCTGACCAGACTGAAATACATGTAGAACAAATGTTTACACAGATTCTCACCAGACTGAAATACATGTAGAACAAATGTTTACACAGAATTCTCACCAGACTGAAATACATGTAGAACAAATGTTTACACAGATTCTCACCAGATGAAATACAGTAGAACAAATGTTTACACGAAATCACACAGACTGAAATACATGAGAACAAATGTTTTACACAGATTCACACCAGACTGAAATACATGTCAGATTCCAAATGTACACATGCATTCTCACCAGACTGAAATACATGTAGAACAAATGTTTACACAGATTCTCACCAGACTGAAATACATGTTAGAACAAATGTTTACTTTACAGATTCTCACCAGACTGAAATACATAGTAGACATGTACATACAAACAGTTTACACATTCTCACCAGACTGATATACATGTATAACAAATGTTTACACAGATTCTCACCAGACTGAAATACATGTAGAACAAATGTTTACACAGATTCTCACCAGACTGAAATACATGTAGAACAAATGTTTACACAGATTCTCACCGACTGAAATACATGTAGAACAAATGTTTACACAGATTCTACCAGACTGAAATACATGTAGAACAAATGTTTACACTGAAATCAACACCAGACTGAAATACATGTAGAACAAATGTTTACACAGATTCACACCAGACTGAAATACATGTAGAACAAATGTTTACACAGATTCACACCAGACTGAAATACATGTAGAACAAATTTGTTTACACAGATTCACACCAGACTGAAATACATGTAGAACAAATGTTTACACAGATTCACACCAGACTGAAATACATGTAGAACAAATGTTTACACAGATTCACACCAGACTGAAATACATGTAGAACAAAATGTTTACACAGCTTCTCACAGACGAAATACATGTAGAACAAATGTTTACTACAGATTCACACAGACTGAAATAAAACATGTAGAACAAATGTTTACACAGATTCACACCAGACTGAAATACATGTAGAACAAATGTTTACACAGATTCACACCAGACTGAAATACATGTAGAACAAATGTTTACACAGATTCACACCAGACTGAAATACATGTAGAACAAATGTTTACACAGATTCTCACCAGACTGAAGAAATACATGTAGAACAAATGTTTACACAGATTCACTCATAGACTCACCAGAAATACATGTCGAACAAATGTTTAACACAGATTCACACCAGACTGAAATACATGTAGAACACTGAAATTTTACACAGATTCTCACACCAGACTGAAATACATGTAGAACAAATGTTTACACAGATTCCACACAGACTGAAATACATGTAGAACAAATGTTTACACAGATTCACACCAGACTGAAATACATGTAGAACAAATGTTTACACAGATTCTCACCAGACTGAAATACATGTAGAACAAATGTTTACATAGATTCCACACAGACTGATTCACACCAGATGAAATACATGTAGAACAAATGTTTACACAGATTCACACCATACTGAAATACATGTTAGAACAAATGTTTACACAGATTCACAACCACCGACTGAAATACATGTAGAACAAAATGTTTACACAGATTCTCACCAGACTGAAATACATGTAGAACAAATGTTTACACAGATTCTCACCAGACTGAAATACATGTAGAACAAATGTTTACACGATCAACACAACAGACTGAAATACATGTAGAACAAATGTTTACACAGATTCTCACCAGACTGAAATACATGTAGAACAAATGTTACACAGATTCTCACCAGACAGAAATACATGTACAAAGTTTAAACAAATAGTTTTACACAGATTAGAACAAATGTTTACACAGACTGACTGAAATACATGTAGAACAAATGTTTTACACAGATCACACTTGAAATACATGTAGAAACAAAGTTTTTACACAGATTCTCACCAGACTGAAATACATGTAGTTTAACATAGTTTCACTCCAGACTGAAATACATAACAAATGTTTTACACAGATTCACACCAACTGAAATACATGTAGAACAAATACACAGATTCTTTCACCAGACTGAAATACATGAGAACATGTTTACAAGATTCTCACCAGACTGAAATACATGTAGAACAAATGTTTACACAGATTCTCACCAGACTGAAATAACATGTAGAACATGTAACTTTACACAGATTCTCACCAGACTGAAATACATGTAGAACAAATGTTTACACATATTCATCACCAGACTGAAATACATGTAGAACATGTTTACACAGAAATTCTCACCAGTTTACAGATACCATGAAATACATGTAGACAAATGTACAGATCACCAGACTGATATCATGTAAATTTTTCTTAGAACAGAAATGTTTACACAGATTCACACCAGACTGAAATACATGTAGAACAAATGTTTACACAGATTCACACCAGACTGAAATACATGTAGAACAAATGTTTACACAGATTCACACCAGACTGAAATACATGTAGAACAAATGTTTACATAGATTCTCACCGACTGAAATACATGTGCCAAATACACAGATTCTCACCACTGAAATACATGTAGAACAAATGTTTACACAGATTCTCACCAGACTGAAATACATGTAGAACAAATGTTTACAATAGATTCTCACCAGACTGAAATACATGTAGAACAAATGTTTACACAGATACACACAGACTGAAATACATGTAGAACAAATGTTTACATAGATTCACACCACTGACATGTAGACAAATGTTTGACACAGATTCTCACCAGACTGAAATACATGTAGAACAAATGTTTACACAGATTCTCACCAGACTGAAATACATGTAGAACAAATGTTTACACCAGATTCTCACCAGACTGAAATACATTTATTTACATACAGATTCTTCACACCAGACATGAAATAGAACAAATGTTTACACAGATCACCACTGAGACAAATGTACATGTAACAGTTTACACAGATTCACACCAGACTGAAATACATGTAGAACAAATGTTTACACAGATCACACCAGACTGACATGTATGAACAAATGTTTACACAGATTCTCACCAGACTGAAATACATGTAGAACATGTACATGTATATTCTCACCAGACTGAAATACATGTAGAACAAAATGTTTACACAGATTCTCACCAACTGAAATACATGTAGATGTTTACATGATTTACACAGACTGAAATACATAGAACAACTAGATCACCAACATAGAACAAATGTACAACATGTTTACATTCCAGATCTCACACCCACTGAAAATACATGTAGAACAAATGTTTACACAGATTACTCGACCAGACTGAAAATATACATGTAGAACAAATGTACACGATTTATCACAGAGTACTACACCAGACTGATACATTTACACGATTCTCACCAGACTGAAATACAGTAGAACAAATGTTTACACAGATTCACACCAACTGACAAATGTACAACAAAGATCACGACTGAAATACATGTAGAACAAATTACACAGATACTCACCAGACGAAATACATGTAGAACAAATGTTTACACAGATTCTCACCAGACTGAAAAATATACATTTGTTAGATCAAATGTTCACAGACACCTGAAATACATGTAACAAATGTTTACACAGATTCTCACCAGACTGAAATACATGTAGAACAAATGTTTACACAGATTCTACACCGACTGAAATACATGTAGAACAAATGTTTACACAGATTCTCACCAGACTGAAATACATGTAGAACAAATGTTTACACAGATTCACACCAGACTGAAATACATGTAGAACAAATTATGTATCACACAGACGAAATCATGTTAAAAGACATTACACAAATACTCAGACTGAAATACAAATAACATGTTTATCACCAGACTGAAATACATGTAGAAATGTTTACAGATTCTCCACACCAGACTTGATTACTGAAATATACAAATACAAGATCTCAACAAATTTGATTACATGTAAACAAATACACAGATTCACACCAGACTGAAATACATGTAGAACAAATGTTTATTTACACATATTCAGATTCACACCAGACTGAAATACAGTATGAACAAATGTTTACACGATTTTTCCTTCACACCAGACTGAAATACATGTAGAACAAAGTTTTACACATTCACACCAGACTGAAATACATGTAGAACATGTTTACACAGATTCTCACCAGACTGAAATACATGAGAACAAATGTTTATCACAGATTCTCACCAGACTGAAATACATGTAGAACAAATGTTTATCACATGAAATATCTTTACACAGACTGAAATACATGTAGAACAAATGTTTACACAGATTCACACCAGACTCTGTAAACAAATGTTTACACAGATCACCAGACGAAATACATGTAGAACAAATGTTTACATAGATTCTCACCAGACTGAAATACATGTAGAACGAAATGTTTTACACTTTATTCACACCAGACTGAAATCATGTAGAACAAATGTTTACACAGATTCTCACCAGACTGAAATACATGTAGAACAAATGTTTACACAGATTCTACACCAGACTGAAATACATGTAGAACAAATGTTACAGATCACACCAACTGAAATACATGTTTAGAACAAAAAAAGTTTACACAGATTCACACCAGACTGAAATACATGTAGAACAAATGTTTACACAGATTCTCACCAGACTGAAATACATGTAGAACAAATGTTTACACAGATTCACACCAGACTGAAATACATGTAGAACAAATGTTTACACAGATTCACACCAGACTGAAATACATGTAGAACAAATTTTTACACAGATTCTCACCAGACTGAAATACATGTAGAACAAATGTTTACACAGATTCTCACCAGACTGAAATACATGTAGAACAAATGTTTACACAGATTCTCACCAGACTGAAATACATGTAGAACAAATGTTTACATAGATTCACACCAGACTGAAATACATGTAGAAACAAATGTTTACACAGATTCACACCAGACTGAAATACATGTAGACTGTTTACACAGATTCACACCAGACTGAAATACATGTAGAACAAATGTTTACACAGATTCTCACCAGACTGAAATACATGTAGAACAAATGTTTACACAGATTCTCACCAGACTGAAATACATGTAGAACAAATGTTTACACAGATTCGCACCAGAACTGAAATACATGTAGAACAAATGTTTATTACACAGATTCACACCAGACGAAATACATGAGAACAAATGTTTACACAGATTCTCACCAACTGAAATACATGTAAATAACATGTTTAACTTCAACAACTGAAATACATGTAGAACAAAGTTTACATAGATTCTCACCAGACTGAAATACAAATGTAGAACAAAGTTTACACAGATTTCTCACCAGAGACATGTAGAACAAATGTTTACACAGATTCACACCAGACTGAAATACATGTCAGACATCAACATGTTTCCACTGAAATAGTAGAACAAATGTTTACACAGATTCTCACCAGACGAAATACATGTAGAAATAACAAATGTTTACAGATTCTCACCAACTTAAATACATGTAGAACAAATGTTTACACAGATTCTCACACCCAACTGAAATACATTAGAAACAAATGTTTTACATAGATTCTCACCAGACTGAAATACAATGAAGAACAAAATGTTTACACAGATTCTCACCAACTGAAATACATGTAGAACAAATGTTACACACAGATTCTCAACCAGACTGAAATACATGTAGAACAAATGTTTACACAGATTCTCACCAGACTGAAATACATGTAAACAAATGTTTACACAGAATTCTCACCAGACTGAAATACATGTAGGAACAAATTTTTACATAGATCTCACCAGACGAAATACATGTAGAACTAATGTTTACACAGATTCTCACCATACTGGAAATACATGTAGAACAAATGTTTTACACAGACTCTCACCAGAACGAATACATTAGAACAAAATGTTGTACATAGAATTCACAACCAGAACAGACATACAATGTAGAACAAATTGTTTTACACATATTCTCACCAACTGAAAATACATGTATAACGAAAACAAATGTATACACAGATTCTCACCAGACTGAAATAACATGTAGAACAAATGTTTTACACAATTCCCACCAGACTGGAAATACTATTAGAACAAATGTTTTCACAAACAGATTCTCACCAGACGAAATACATGTAGAACAAATGTTTACACAGAATCACACAGACGAAATCCATGTAGATACAAATGTTTATCATAGATTCTACACCAGACTGAAATACATGTAGAACAAATGTTTACACAGATTCTCACCAAGACGAAATACATGTAGAACAAATGTTTACAATAGATTCACCACAGACTGAAATACAAGTAGACACAAATGTTTTACACATATTCCCCTCAACCAGACTGAAATACATGTATAACAAATGTTTACAAAATATTCACACCAGACGAAATACATGTAGAACAAATGTTTACACAGATACTCACCAGACTGAAATACATGTAGAACAAATTTACACAGATTCACACCAGACTGAAATACAATGTAGAACAAATGTTTACATAGAATCACACCAGACTGAAATACATGTAGAAAACAAATTTTACACAATTCACCACCAGACTGAAATACATGTAGAACAAATGTTTAGCAACAGATTCACACCAGACGAAATACATGTAGAACAAAGTTTACACCAGATTCACACCAGACAGGAAATACATGTAGAAAACAAATGTTTACCAGATTCTCACCAGACAGAAATACATTAGAACAAATGTTTTACACAGATTCTCACCAGACTGAAATACATTAAACAAATGTTTACACAGTATTCACACAGAACTGAAATACATGTAGAACAAATGTTTACACAGATTCACACCAGACTGAAATACATGTAGAACAAATGTTTAACAACAGAATACACATCCAGACTGAAATACATGTAGAACAAATTTTTACACAGATTCACACCAGACTAGAATACATTAGAACAATGTTTACACAGATTCTCACCATACTGAAATACATGTAGAACAAATGTTACACAGATTCACACCAGACTGAAATACATGTAGAACAAATGTTAACACAGATTCACACCAGACTGAAATACATGTTAAGAACAAATGTTGTTACACATATTCTCACCAGACTGAAATACATGTAGAACAAATTTTACAGCAGATTCTCACCAACAGAAATACTGTAGAACAAATTTTACACAGATTCATCACACCAACAAATGTTTTACACAGATTCGCACCCAGACTGAATAACATGTAGAACAAATGTTTACACAGATTCTCACCATAACTGAACTACATGTAGAACAAAATGTTTACACGAGATTCACACCAGAACTGAAATACATGCGAAAACGAAAATGTTTACACCGATCACACCAACTGAAATACATGTAGAACAAATGTTTACACATATTCTCACCAGACTGAAATACATGTAGAACAAAATTTTTACACAGATTCACACCAGACCTGAAATACATTAGAACAAATGTTTACACAGATTCTCACCAACAGAAATACATTAGAAACAAATGTTTACACAGATTCACACCAGACTGAAATACATGTAGAACAAATGATTACCAACAGATTCTCAACCAGACTGAAATACATGTAGAACAATGTATACATAGATTCACACCAAGAACTGAAATACATGTAGAACCAAATGTATACACAGATTCACAACCAGACTGAAATACATGTAAACAAATGTTTACACAATTCTCACCAGGACTGAAATACATGTAGAACAAATGTTTTACACAGATTCACATCACACCAACTGAAATACATGTAGAACAAATGTTTACACAGATTCCACCAGACTGAAATACATGTGAACAAATGTTTACACAGAATTCTACACCAGACAGAAATACATGTAGATCAATGTTTACACAGATTCACACCAGACTGAAATGACATGTATAACAAATGTTTTACACAGATCTCACCAGACTGAAATACTGTAGAACAAATGTTTACAACCAGAGTCACCACCAGACTGGAAATACATTGTAGAACAAAATGTTTACACAGATTCACACCAGACTGTAAGACATGTAGAACAAAATTTTACACAAGATTTCTCCACCAGACTGAAATGTACATGTAGAACAAATGTTTTACACAGATTCACACCTGACGAAAACATGTAAACAAATGTTTACACAGATTCGTCACCAGACTGAAATACATGAGAACAAATGTTTACACAGATTCACACCAGACTGGAAATACATGTATGATCAAATTTACACAGATTCACACCATACATGAAATACAATGTAGACTACATGTTTTACAACACACAGAATCTCACCAGACTAGAAATACATGTAGAACAAATGTTTACACAGATTCTCACCAACTGAAATACATGTAGAACAAATGTTTACACAGAATTCACACCAGACATGAAATACATGTTGAACAAATGATTACACAGATTCACACCAGACTGAAAATACATGTATAACAATGTTTACACAGATCACACCAGAACTGAAATACATGGTAGAACAAATATTACAACAGATTCCTCACCAGACGAATACATGTAAGAACAAATGTTAACACAGATTCTCACCAGACTGAAATACATGTATAACAATGTTACACAGATTCACGACCAAACTGAAATACATGTAGAACAAATGTTTACATAGATTCTCACCAGACTGAAATACATGTAAACAAATGTTTACAAACAGATTCACAACCAAACTGAAAATACATGTAGAACTAATGTTTACACAGATTCTCACCAGACTGAAATACATGTATAACAAAATGTTTACACAGATTCTCCCAGACTGAAATACAATGTAGAACAAAAATGTTTACAACACAGATTCACACCAGACTGAAATACATGTATAACAAATGTTTACACATATTCTCACCAATACTGAAATACATGTAGAACAAATGTTTCACAGATTCTCACCAGACTGAAATACATGTAGAACAAATGTTTACTACAGATACACACAACTGAAATACATGTAGAACTAAATGTTTACACAGATTCACACCAGAGCTGAAATACATGTATACAAATGTTTACACATATACTCACCAGACTGAAATACATGTAAACAGATGTATTAAACAGAATTCACACAAGACTGAAATACATGAGAACAAATGTTTACACAGGATTCTCACCAGACTGAAATACATGTAGAACAAATGTTTAACAGATTCATCACCCAACTGAAGTACTGTATAACAAATGTTTACACATATTCACACCAGACACAACCAGACTGAACTACATTAGAACAAATGGTTTACAACCGAATTCACACCAGACTGAAATACATGTAAGAACAAATGTTTACACAGATTCTCCCCAAACTGACATTCATGTAGAACAAATGTTTACAACATATTCTCACCAACGAAATACATGTAGAACAAATGTTTACATACACAGATCTCACCAGACTGATACATGTAGAACAAATGTTTACACATATTCTCACCAGCCTGAAAATACATGTAGAACAAATTTTTACACAGATTCTCACCAGACTGAAATACATGTAGAACAAATGTTTACACAGATTCTCACCATCGACTGAAATAACATGTGAACAAATGTGAACACAGAATCTCACCAGACTGAAATACATGAGAACAAATGTTTACACATATTCTCACCACCTACTGAAATACATGTAGAAACAAATGTTACACAGAATTCTCACCAGACTGAAATACATGTAAACAAATGAATACATAGATTCTCACCAGACTGAAATACATGTAGAACAAATGTTTACACAGATTCAACACCAACTGAAATACATGTAGAAACAAATGTTTACATAAGTTCACAACCAGACTGAAATAACATGTAGAACAAATGTTTACACTGATTCTCACCAGACAGAATCACATGTAGAACGATCAAATGTTTTCCACAGATTCTCACACAGACTGAAATACATGTAGAACAAATGTTTACACAGATTCACACCAGACTGAAATACATGTATAACAAATGTTTACACAGAATTCTCCCCAGACTGAAATACATGTATAGAACAAATGTTTTACATATATTCCTCACCAGACTGAAATACATGTAGAACAAATGTTTACACAGATTCACACCAGACTGAAAATACATGTAGAACAAAATGTTTACACAATTCACACCATACTGAAATACATGTAAACAAATGTTTACATAACAGATTCACACCAGACTGAATATACAAGTAGAACAAATGTTTACACAGATTCACACCAGACTGAAATACATGTAGACAAATGTTGACAACGAGATTCACACAATACTGAAATACATTTATAACAAATGTTTACACAGATTTCACACCAGAACTGAAAATAGCATGTAGAACAATGTTTACACAATTCACACCAGACTGAAATACATTTAATAACAAATGTTTACACAGATTCTCACCAGACCTGAAAACATGTATAACAAATGATTACACAGATTCTCACCATACTGAAATACATGTAGAACAAATGTTTACACAGATTCACACCAGACTGAAATACATTTATAACAAATGTTTACACAGATTCACAACACACTAGACCTGAAATACATTAGAACAAATGTTTACACCAGATTCACACCAGACTGAAATACAATAGAACAAATGTTTACACAGATTCACAACCATACTGAAATACAGGTAAACAAATGTTTACACAGATTCACACCAGACTGAAATACATGTAGAACAAATTGTTTACACACAGATTTCTCACCCAGACGAATACATGTAGTACAAATGTTTACACAGATTCTCACCAGACAGAAATACATATTACAAAAACCAAAAAAAAAAAAATTTTTTTTGGGGTTTGTTGTTATTTTTTTTTTTTTACACAGAATCACACCAGACTGAAATACATGTAAGAACAAATGTTTACAACAGATTCCACACCAGACTGAATACAAGTAAACAAATGTTTACAACAGATTCTCAACCAACTGAAATACATGTAGAAACAAATGTTTACACAGAATTCACACCAGACTGAATACATGTAGAACAAATGTTACACAGAGATTTTTTATTTTTTCCCCCACACCAGACTGAAAAACATGTAAAACAAAATGTTACACAGATTCAAACCAGACTGAAATACGTGTAGAACAAATGATTATACACCAATTCTCACCAAACTGAAATACATGTAGAACAATGATTACACAATTCACACCAGACACGAAATACATGTAGAACAAATTATTTACAAAGATTCGACACCAGACTGAAATACAATGTAGAACAAATTTACAACAGATTCACACCAGACAGAAATACAATTTAGAACAAATGTTTACACAGATTTCGCAACCAGACTGAAATACAAGTAGAACAAATGTTACACAGATTCACACCAGACGGAAATACATGTAGAACAAATGTATACCACAGTTCTCACCAGACTGAAAATACATGTAGAACAAATGTCTTCTATTTCAGTCTGGTCAGAATCTGGTGTGAAAATTTCACTGGAAAGGGTGGAATTCTGATTGAGCAAAATAGCACAACATAGCTTGACGAGTTGCAAATGTGTAAATCATAATTATACAATCCATAATATAGCACAATTCCCAATATAGCTACCTAAAGGAGACTGACGAACCCATGTAACCCAAAATCTAACCATTTAACGATAACCTAAAATATGGCATAATTCACAACATGGGAGAAACGTTTGTTTGTTTATTGGTGTTTAACAGCCTATCAACAGCTAAGGTCATGTAAGGCCTGGCAAACGGGTTCGATCCCGTTTTAGCCTGTTGCATTGGTGGGAAAATACCAAAATCAGAACGGAATATTTACATCGAGAAAAAATATATTCAGCCTCGAAATTAGAATAACCCGACCGGGTGCCAGGTCCATACCACACAAAAGTCACTTGGCCCCTTCCAATAAAATAGGATTACGAATAATCGTAATACTCACATAAGGGGTACAACCAGATTCAACTGTCACATACAAAATTCCAAAGACGTATGTGAGGGCCAAACCAGGTCTCCAGTCGGAATTCCGGTAAGGATGAACCCCGATCGTTCTCACCTGCCACCCACGGGAGAAACGTGATAACCCCTCCCATAACAAGATTTGATTCCAAAATCGGAACGGAATATATATTCAGCCCTGCAATTAGAATAACCTGATCTGGTGCCAGGTCCATACCACACTATAGTTTGTTTGTTGGGGTAACAGCTAAGGTCATTTAAGGCCGGGTCAATGGGTTTAGTACTAAATCCCATATATTACCTATACAAGTACATGTAGAAATGGGGGGAAAATCCCCAAATCAGAACTGAATATTTACAATAACAAAACTATATGTTCAGCCCTGAAATCAGAATAATCCTGATCTGATGCCAGGTCCTCGCCACACCAGAATCACTTGGCCCCTCCCAAAAGCAGTAGGATCAGTAATAATCTTACTGCTTTTATAATGGGTAATAACCCAATCAATTCAACTCCCAGGTAACTAAAGAGCCAAAGATAAAAACGTACCTGAGGGCCAAACCAGGCAAATCGTGATTCCTATAAGGAGGAACCCCTACCGTTAATTTACGCCGTCACGTTCACCCGACCACCACCCACCCACCACTCTATAGTAACTTGGCGCCTTCCCCTAAAAGTAACAGGATTAGGAATAATCATTACTCATATAAGGTATAACCAGATTAAACCCTCACATACAAGAACGCCAAACCAGGTCTCCGTTCGGGATACCGGTAAGGATGAACACCAATCGTTAAATTACCCATCGCATGCTCACACCTGCCACCCACACAACAAGTAGAAAAGCTATAAATATTTCCTTCACAACCACTTCCATTTGCTACTGAAATCTAAATTTTCTGAAACTTTCAATAGAACACTAACAACATGCGTCGTCTACTTGCGCTATAATTTATAAATAAAAGCCATGCACGCTGAAGAGATGTATAAATGTCAAGTAACATTCTGAATATTAATATGTTTCCGCGTCACCAACATATGACTATTGTCTGTTCCACGTTTTGGTCCAGACAAACTTTAGGCTATTAAACACATTAAATCTAACTAAGTACTTTTTCATCAACAACAAAAAAGTTCGCCGTCAGCAAAACGTGGAACAGACAGAAGAGATTGTACACACACTACCTACAAGCTGGACTCCAAATAAGTAGATTACTTTCGCGTTTTCTAATATGTGGCTGGAGAAATGGGGCTAACAGGTTTTGCGACCAGTGTAGATCCAGATCAGCCTGTGCACCCGCACAGTCTGATCAGGATCTGCACTGTTCGCCAATTATTCAATGAAACACCCGTCACGCCTCTAACAAGCGATATAGTTTATTATCAGGCTACAGGTTTGTTTTATTTCATCAGGAGCTAGACTGGTCACAAATCCCATAAGCCCCAGTTCTCCAGTCGCGGCCATACTTGTTGCAGTTACTGCAGAAATGAGGATTACGACTTTACGTGACCTATAAAGTTCTTGATTGCTCGCACTGTTGCAGCCTGGATAAGGATCAAAAAGAAGAATCATGACATGTTTCAATGACTTTGATTGTCAAACAGTGTAGCTAGTTCTCTTGCTCGCACTTTGCAGTTTCCTGGAATAAGATCATTGTGAATCATGACAGTGTCAAGAAACTGATTGTCAAACAGTGAGCCTATAAAGTTCTCGCTTGCTCGCACTGTGCAGCTGAAAAGATCAGATGGAATCATTGACAGTTGTCATGACTGATTGTCCACAGTTTGTGGACCTAAGAGTCAAACACTCTTCGCCACTCTTGCACCTGGAGATCAAAGATGTGACCTCATTGAACAAGTTTCAATGACTTGATTGTCCAAACAGTGTGGAGCTATAAAGTGTACTCACTTGCTCGCACTCTTGCAGCGTGGATAAGGATCAAGATTGTTTGAATCATGACAGTGTTTCAATGACTGATTGTCAAACAGTGTGAGCTATAAAGTTCTCACTTGCTCGCACTCTTGCAGCCTGGATAAGGATCAAGATTGTTTGAATCATGACAGTGTTTCAATGACTGATTGTCAAACAGTGTGAGCTATAAAGTTCTCACTTGCTCACACTCTTGCAGCCTGGATAAGGATCAAGATTGTTTGAATCATGACAGTGTTTCAATGACTGATTGTCAAACAGTGTAGCCTGTACATCCGCTCAGTCTGATCTGGGACTACACTGATCGCAAATGTCATAAAGCGCAAATGTCATAAAGTGCAATTTCTCCAGTCAGTCACATTTGCCCATAATAAGAGAAGATATGAATCATATAGATTGATCTCAACCAGCGAAACAACTAGAGCAATTTAGCAGGTATATCACGGGGAGGGGGGAACAGGGGCCGCACGGGTGGGGGGTAGAATGAACATATGGATGATGATAAACAGGCATGTGAAGGTTCAAGGCAATGGGCAAAGTAGGTGCATAGATATAGTACATGAAAAAACTTTAACCAAAAACTTTAACCAAAAACTTCAAAGTAATTTGACCTTGACATTGGGCACATGGGCCGCACGGGTGGGGGTGGAATTAAAATATGGATGATGATAAACACCCATGTAAAGTTTCAAGGTAATGGGCGAATCAGTTGCAGGGATATAGTATAACGAAAAACTTTAACCAAAAAACTTTAACCAAAAACTTTAACCAAAAACTTCAAAGTAATTTGACCTTGACATTGGGCACAGGGGCCGCACGGGAGGGGGGTAGAATGAAAATATAGATGATGATAAACACCCATGTGAAGTTTCAAGGCAATGGGGGCAAAGCAGTTGCAGAGATATAGTATAACGAAAAACTTTAACCAAAAAACTTTAACCAAAAACTTTAACCATAAAATTTAACCGGACACACGTACGTACGCCAAAGTGCCGACTATATCGCGCTTTCCGCAAGCGGGCGCGACAAAAATCACAACAAAAGAGGAAATCCATGCACCACTTCACAAAATATATTTTTTTTTGGCATATTCAACTACATGCGGTACATATATTTTTTTTAATTTAATTAAAGAGGCAATCCTTTGAAAATTCACACACCTGAAGTTTATGTGTTACGGACGTACGGGTGAACAAACAGAAAGGCAAATAAAACGACTAATTAATAAGTAAATTCTCTACTCATTCAGAGCTCAAATGCATGATAGTTGCGAGTACTGTAGAATTGTCCAAATTACTCGCAAGTAGCAAATTGATGGTCGAGAAGTAGAAGATCGTACTCCCCATTTAAACAATGTGTACATACAATCTTCTACTACTGGACTATCAATGTTTCTGTGAGGTACGAGGTTACAAAATTTACGTGTAAATGACCTACTTATCTGAAGTCGCAAACAAGTCATATACTCATTTAGTTTACGATAGTGATGGTGGCCTCTTCATCCACCAGTCTAGGCGTGGTGTAATACATGGTAGTTCATTGATTGATTGGTTTATTGATTGATTGATTGGTTTATTGATTGATTGATGATTGTTTGTTTGGTTGGTTGATTGATTGATTGATTTATGGTGTTTGAAGTGAGTGTAATAAGGTCATATGTGGCCATGAGTGTAGAAATGGAGCTTATGGGTGATGCGACCAGTGTAGATCCAGATCAGCCTGCGCATCCGCACAGTCTGATCAGGATCTGCACTGTTCACCATTTCATCAATGAAACACCTGTCATGTCTCTAACAAATATCACACATCGCTATCAGACTGCAGGACTGAGCTACCAGACTAGGAGTTACACAAACCACAAATCCCTCAACACCCAGTTCTCCAGCCACATAAACAGATGGGTTAACACCACACAGTCCACGCACAGACATAAATATATGAAATTGTACATTGAAATCACACCATTGGCTGACTGTTCATTGAAAAGAAACCTTGTAGGTGCAATCCATCTAATACCTGACGACATTCTCAATCTGCAGAATGTCAATCTGAATTATTCCTCAAATTATTGTCAACAAAATGACTCAGCAATAGCTATGGTCATATAGAGAAATGAACCTTGGTCTCAAGTCTCATTATAATTGATTGAATAATTGGGGTTTTACATTAATTCAATAGCAAGGTCATGTGCAAACAGGAATGGTGGAGTAGCATACATTCAGCACAAAATACAATAAAAACTTTCAGCACCAAAAGACAAAGCAGCCCGACAACACCGGATCACTTAGCGCTCGGTGTGAATCCAAGTAACATTCACCGTTAAGATAAGAAGGATGGGTTCATTAAAATATGCATACTCTCCCATCCTCCCGATCTCGGGTACCATAAGTCAAATTCTCTATCATTTGACTATGATGCCGTCCAAGAGCATTGTAAATCCTTACCATTCAAACTTCTTGCTGGTAAGCTGTCGGCGTAGACGTTCTACGTCCCCTTCCCGCTCGACATTGCGGGTGAGCAGAGATGCCACCTCACGACTCTGGCTTTGTCTGTAATACACACATACCGGTTAAACCATGCAAAGATTGAGAGAAAATAAGACGAATGAAGACAGGGTTGAAAAATCACTTGCAAGTGTTGCTTGTTTCTCGGCGTGTAGTTTATATAGCAGTTGTCCAGACTGGCGAGTGCAAGATCTGAACATGCAGTTGTTAATATTTTGACAAATAGTCTAAAGAAATTCCAATATTCAATATTTGTCCACATCTACATGTAGTCATTTACATTTTGCTCTCGTTGAGGGAGAGCCGATCCTTGAGAACTTGTATCTCCGCGCCCTGTTCCTGCGAGGTTCTTGTTCGATGTGCGCTCCGACCCGATCTGGCTCCTCAGTGGCTCTGCCTCCTGGCCGATATCGTCATTGGGCGTCTGTAGCTGTGGTGGCGAGATGAGGAAACATTGATTTATTGGTGTTTAACGGCATATCAACAGCTAAGGTCATTTAAAGTCCGCATGTAATCTGCTGCATTGGGAATAAAATCACAAAATCCGAACGGAATATTTACATCCAAATAAATATATATCAGCCCTGAAAGCAAGATGGGGAAGCAGTGATTTGATTTTATTTATTGGTGTTTAACGTGCTATCAACAGCGAAGGTCATTTTGAAGCCTATTTATGGATGGTCGTAGGAAAGTCCCAACATCTGGGGGGGGGGGGCGTTTCACTAAACTTTGTACGACTAAACTGTTCTTAAGTGCAAAATTAGGATAGTCTGTAATTTTCACATTAACATTGTTTTCTTGTAAACTATCATTGGATTTACATTTATTTAGCATAGACTGCATATGCAGCCTATGCTCAATAAATGTAAATCCATCAATTTAAATTTACAGACGATTCTAAATTTGAACTTACGAACATTTTAGTCGTACAAAGTTGAGTGAAACGGGCCCCAGAACTGAATATTACCGTGAAGAAGGAAATGTGACCACGGACATATACAGAGTTCAAACACTACACGTCTCCTAGCTCTACAGCGATCGTGGTCATAAAAATGTTTTTATTATTTTATTCAGCTGTGGAATTAGGATAACCTGATCTGGTGACTGGTCCTCACTACACCAGAGTCACTTAGCCCAACTCATAAAAGTAATACGAGTAGCACTACTCGTTTAATGGGTATAACCGGATTCAACTCTCATGCGCAAGACAGTGAAGTATGTATGTTAGGGCCAAACGTGGGATATCGGGGTTCTGGCAAGTGTTTCTTTGTTTGATAATGCATAGGAAACACATAATAATTAGTTTGCAGCGATCACAAAAGTATCTATCTCAACAACAGCTAAGGACATATAGACCGGACCATGGTTTCAAGTCTCATCTGAAAGATACTGTAAAATAAAGATAAACAGAAGACGATTAACAAAATATCGCCGTTATACGGGTTAATAATTCCTCTGCATAATCAGATCAGCTGTGGGTAGTTACACATGTACCTGTTCCTTATCAATAATGGCTGCCGTGAGCTGCCGTTGCAGCGACTCCTTCGTGCCCTGGAGTCTCGAGCACAGCTCGCGCATAGCCATCAGGTCGTTGAGCAGCGTGTTCCTATCGTCATCTGTCTGTCTGATGTTGTCTGTCTGACTATAATGTACCCCAAAAACAATTTCAGGGTGTATAGAAATAAACAAATAAATATACATCTATGCCATTTTTAGTTTTCAAATGTATGCACAAAGTATCTGATCCGACATAAGCAAGAGTATGACGTTGGACAATTACTGACATATTATGACAAATGGAGACATGTGTGACTTATCAATATGTTCAGTGAAAGGAAACAAACATTGCAAGATATGGATCCCATATTATGCTTTTACGCGACAAAATGACAGTTTGAACTATTATATAAAGCAACTGACAAATTTTCAGAGGATCCTAAATTTGCACTTACGAACATCTTTAGTTTAGTGAAACGGGCCCCAGATCACAAACACGACTAATTGCTCTCATGCATATTATTGTGCACGTGCAAGTGCAACTAAACATAATGGACCATAACTGTAACAAACACACAAATTGTGAGTTCTTTGGCGCCGTCAGGTCAATGTTTTTCAAGATTCCACAACCCGATGATTATAACACCGAATACCGAATAACACTGAATATCACGCTTAACATCATGCAGTTTGATTGGCTGAGACTGAGCTCAGTCAATGCTAGATTCAGATTACAAATTTGTGACTGCGACTGGAGAAATGGGGCTTATCGGTTTTGCAACCAGTGTAGATCCAGATCAGCCTGTGCATACGCACAGTCTGATCAGGATCTACACTGTTCGCCATTCCATTCCGTCTAACAAGCAATATTGATTGTTATCAGTCTACAGGAGTGTGCTATTTGATCTGGAACTACACTGGTCCTAAATCCCCATTTCAAGAATGAGCTCATGAAGTTTTCTAATCACAGACAAGCATCTGTGTTTTGTCATGAAATTAAATTTTACCACTATATGCAGCTTATCATCACCTTATTTTATTGATGCACCAATTTCAGTCAAAAGATATGACAATTTTGTAAAAAAAATAAAATTATTTTGTTTATTTCTCCATGAAGGTATATGTTGTTACCATTCATTTGAACCGTCTCATCGAGATATACTTTCGAGATTAAATAAAGAAAACAGGATTGTTTTTCTCATAAAAGTTTCATACCATTATCATGATTATAATTGTATCCTGTCTTTAATGGGTTAACAGATTATTTAAATAAGCTCGACTGGAGAAATGGGGCTTATGGGTTTTGCGAACAGTGGTGTAGATCCAGATCAGCCTGTGCATCCTCACAGTCTGATCAGGATATGCACTGTTCGCCATTCCAATGAAACACATTTCTAACGAGCAGTATATATCGTTATAAGACACAGGAGTGTGCTGTTTGATCAGGAGCTACACTGGTCACAAATCCAATAAGCCCCATTTATCCAGTCACAGCTACAAATAACCTTGAAGGTTGGCCAAAACAGTGAAAGTGAATGGGTTTAACATCCCAGCAACAGCTAAGGTCATATAGAGACGGATCCACAGTTTAAAGTCTCATCCGACAGACCAGTGGGATGGAAATACTACGACAGTATTTTTGATGCCCAAGGTGAGGTTGAACCCACATCCTCAGGATTGCAAGTCAGGTGTCCTGGGGCTTATGGGTCATGCGACCAGTGCAGATCCAGATCAGCCTGTGCATCCGCAGTCTGATCAGGATCTTGACTATTCGCTAGTCAATCTATGAAACACCCGTCATGCTACTAAGAAGCGATATAAAAATCGTTATCAGGCTACAGGAATGTGCTATTTGATCAGGAGCTACACCGGCAACAAGCCATCCCTGAGAAAGCTGGCAACAGATTCCAATACCTACCCTAGCTGGGCCTCCAATTCACTTATCCGCACGTTGAGGTCACTGATCAGTTTTTTTCCCTAAAATAGACAATGTTTGGATGTAAAAATGAAGCAAGGCATATTTTACGTAAGAATTGTGTATTGGCATTTGCAGCTTACTTCAGGATGGCAGGTGCGCATATGAATATAAAAACTAGAAGTAGTGATATTTCACCGTGACATTTGCAGTTTTGGCAGGTGCCGCATATGAATATAACAAGAATTCCGCCACGGAAGCGGTGTCGCGCCTACCGAGGCATTTGACCGTGAACATTACAAGTAAATAAATTACCTTGACCTTCAGAATTTGGATGTGGGGGTGTGTGTAATGAAGCATCATCCGTAGACAAACATTGATGTGAAATATTATCAATGTCTGGAAAGGGGTTAAAGAGATATTGTGAAAAAACAATAACTTTCACGCATTTCTGTTACAAATCCGGTGAACATTACAAGTAATTAAATGACCTTGTCCTTCAAGATTTGGATGTGGGGGTGTGCGTAATGAAGCATCATTCCTAGACAAACATTGATGTGAAATATTATCAAAGTCTGGCAACGGGTTAAAGAGATATTGTGAAAAAACAATAACTTTTAACGCATTTACCTTACAAAAAAAACGGACGACGCGGATGACGACGACGCGGACAATGACGGAAAAAGCACCAACTATAGTCACACCTCTGCTAAAGCAGGCGCGACAAAAACCTAGCTGATTCTATATGATTATGTGCTGCTTGTTACAGAAACATTTTTACTGTAATAATGACAACTATTCAGACACAATGAGAAATATTATCAAAGTCTGGCAAGGGGTTAAAGAGATATTGTGAAAAAACAATAACTTTTAACGCATTTCTGTTACAAAACCGGTGAACATTACAAGGAAATAAATGACCTTGACCTTCAGACTTTGGATGTGGGGGTGTGCGTAATGAAGCATCATCCCTAGACAAACATTGATGTGAAATATTATCAATGTCTGGCAAGGGGTTAAAGAGATATTGTGAAAAAACAATAACTTGAACGCATTTCTGTTACAAAACAGGTGAACATTACAAGGAAATAAATGACCTTGACCTTCAGAATTTGGATGTGGGTGTGTGCATAATGAAGCATCATCCCTAGACAAACATTGATGTGAAATATTATCAATGTCTGGCAAGGGGTTAAAGAGATATTGTGAAAAAACAATAACTTTAACGCATTTGCCTTACAAAAAAACCGGACGACGATGACGACGCGGACGACAACGACGACGACGGAAAATACGACGACTATAGTCGCGCCTCTGCTAAAGCAGGCACGACAAAAACTAGATAGTGATATTTCACCGTGACATTTGCAGTTTTGGCAGGTGCCGCATATGAATATAAAAACTAGAAGTGGTGATATTTCGGAACTACTGATATCTCACCAGAAATTGTTTATTTTCATTGATGAGACTTTTATTCACATCGTATTTCATGAGTAGGTATATAATAAAGTATCTTATTTATGGCTGTGACTGGAGAAATGGGGCTTATGGGATTTGTGACCACTTTAGATCCTAATCAAACAGCACACTCTTGTAGTCTGATAATGATATATATTGCTTGTTAGAAGCATGGCGGCTGTTTCATTGATGGAATGGCGGACAGTGCAGATCCTGATCAGACTGTGCGGATGCACAGGCTGATCTGGATCTACACTGGTCGCAAAACCCATAGGCACCATTTCTCCAGTCATAGCCACATTTTACAAACATACCACTGTACCGCCATACATACCTTCAGCAAAATATCCTTATTCAAGTTGGCAAGTTTCTCCGTCTTCTCGTCAACGTTAATCTGCAGGCTATCCTTCTCCCTGTCCAGTTTACTAACAGTGACGCGCATGTTGCAGTTCTCGTCCTTGGACACACCGATGTTCATCTGTAGCTCAGAGATCCGCTCCTCGAGTCGGACACACCGCTCCTCCTGGGCCTGTAGTTCGTTCTCCCGCCGCATCAACCGCTTCTACGTGTCCTCTAGACCTCGCTCCGTGCCCGCCAACATTCTGTGGTGGACGTTTTTTTTTTATTTTTTGAAAATATTTATTTTCACCGTAATAGGTTTGTGGTGGGTCGGGGCCATCCCCCACAAACCGTATATAATACAGTGGATATACCTAGGTTCTGGATAATAAGCCTTCGTTGGCCAGTTACTAGAGCTATATGCATATAAAAACAATTATTCAAAACTTTTTAAAACAATAAACTTATCGTAAAAGTGATGTGAAACCAGATTTATCTAAAAATCGCGCTTGTTTCCATGTCGTCCATTTTGTTAACGTATCATCCAGGCGCTTGTAGAAAATAGACTGTGACCTTAGAGTCTGGATTTTTGTTGTCGGATTATACTCATCCTGTAATGCGGCGCACCATTGGATCAGTGTAAAAAATGGTTATCTAAATTATCAGAGGAGTGTACAGTAAACAATTTTCCACCATTTCCTTTGCCAGTTATAAATGACATAATATTATCACAAGGCTAATAATCATAATGCAAGATGCTTTCAGATCACGTTTAATTTTCATTTGTGGTACATGCTATTTTACCATATTCATTCTGGTGCACACTACAGGCAGGATTTATACAAACAACAAGATAATAACAACCTACAAACTGTAGACTATTATTCTGAGTATTTTTATAATCAACAGAACAATAAATTATATTAAAAACACAGAGTTTATATCTACATCTGTGTAATCAAATATAATTCTGTGTTAGTTTTTTATTGTTTTTCATATATGACCCCCCAGTATAATGAGAAGCTCTATTCTGGTAATTTGACCGCTACCAGTCTGTGTTTACACGACATTGACTTCTCAAAATGGCTAAAGAATCCAGTGAAGCAGACTGACAGAAGCATGCTTTGTAAATCTTTTTGAATAATGATGTTTATGAGTGGACAAAAGTGGGAATAGTTGAAATACAACATTTTGAAGTTATTCTAACAAATTTGATTAAAACCTTACATGACCAAGGGCGATGTGGAACATTTTTCCTCATTTGACAGATAAGTGACTTCTGCAAAAAAAGTCCGGAAAAAATATCGTGTAATTTTCTGTGAATAGTGACAAATGCGGTTTACGAAAATTCCCGACGCGGGGGTAATCCCGACAAATGGTTACGCTACTGTATACATGTAATAGTCAGATACAAATACAAAATATAAAATATACAATTACAGATATTCACCCTCTTTTGCTCTTGCAGTACTGGGTAGAAATCACTGTTCTATTAAGACTTCATGATTGAGTGGTACATTATAATCGTCATTAATGAGACCTGAATTTTTAATTATTAAAAAAAGACTGTATAAATACTTATAATAAACTCACAGATGACAATCTCACTCTCCAGCACTGCAAGAACCAAAGTTTGATTTAGCATATGTAATACATGTAATTGATTATATGTTAATACTTATAATAAACCCACAGATGACAATGTCACTCTCCAGCACTGCAAGAACCAAAGTTTGATTTAGCATATGTAATACATGTAATTGATTATATGTTAATACTTATAATAAACGCGCAGATGACAATCTCACTCTCCAGCACTGCAAGAACCAAAGTTTGATTTAGCATATGTAATACATGTAATTGATTATATGTTAATACTTATAATAAACGCGCAGATGACAATGTCACTCTCCAGCACTGCAAGAACCAAAGTTTGATTTAGCATATGTAATACATGTAATTGATTATATGTTAATACTTGTAATAAACCCGCAGATGACAATCTCACTCTCCAGCACTGCAAGAACCAAAGTTTGATTTAGCATATGTAATACATGTAATTGATTATATGTTAATACTTATAATAAACCCACAGATGACAATGTCACTCTCCAGCACTGCAAGAACCAAAGTTTGATTTAGCATATGTAATACATGTAATTGATTATATAATAACTTATAATAAACCCGCAGATGACAATCTCACTCTCCAGCACTGCAAGAACCAAAGTTTGATTTAGCATATGTAATACATGTAATTGATTATATGTTTAATACTTATAATAAACCCACAGATGACAATGTCACTCTCCAGCACTGCAAGAACCAAAGTTTGATTTAGCATAGTAATACATGAATTGATTATATGTTAATACTTATAATAAACCTGCAGATGACAATGTCACTCTCCAGCGCTGCAAGAACCAAAGTTTGATTTAGCATATGTAATACATGTAATTGATTATATGTTAATACTTATAATAAACCCACAGATGACAATGTCACTCTCCAGCGCTGCAAGAACCAAAGTTTGATTTAGCATATGTAATACATGTAATTGATTATATGTTAATACTTATAATAAACCTGCAGATGACAATGTCACTCTCCAGCACTGCAAGAACCAAAGTTTGATTTAGTATATGTAATACATGTAATTGATTATATGTTAATACTTATAATAAACCCACAGATGACAATGTCACTCTCCAGCACTGCAAGAACCAAAGTTTGATTTAGTATATGTAATACATGTAATTGATTATATGTTAATACTTATAATAAACCTGCAGATGACAATGTCACTCTCCAGCACTGCAAGAACCAAAGTTTGATTTAGCATATGTAATACATGTAATTGATTATATGTTAATACTTATAATAAACCCACAGATGACAATGTCACTCTCCAGCACTGCAAGAACCAAAGTTTGATTTAGCATATGTAATACATGTAATTGATTATATGTTAATACTTATAATAAACCCACAGATGACAATGTCACTCTCCAGCACTGCAAGAACCAAAGTTTGATTTAGCATATGTAATACATGTAATTGATTATATGTTAATACTTATAATAAACGCGCAGATGACAATGTCACTCTCCAGCACTGCAAGAACCAAAGTTTGATTTAGCATATGTACTACATGTAATTGATTATATGTTAATACTTATAATAAACGCGCAGATGACAATGTCACTCTCCAGCACTGCAAGAACCAAATGTTTGATTTAGCATATGTACTACATGTAATTGATTATATGTTAATACTTATAATAAACCCGCAGATGACAATGTCACTCTCCAGCACTGCAAGAACCAAAGTTTGATTTAGCATATGTACTACATGTAATTGATTATATGTTAATACTTATAATAAACGCGCAGATGACAATGTCACTCTCCAGCACTGCAAGAACCAAAGTTTGATTTAGCATATGTACTACATGTAATTGATTATATGTTAATACTTATAATAAACGCGCAGATGACAATGTCACTCTCCAGCGCTGCAAGAGCCAAAGTTTGATTTAGCATATGTACTACATGTAATTGATTATATGTTAATACTTATAATAAACGCGCAGATGACAATCTCACTCTCCAGCACTGCAAGAACCAAAGTTTGATTTAGCATATGTACTACATGTAATTGATTATATGTTAATACTTATAATAAACGCGCAGATGACAATGTCACTCTCCAGCACTGCAAGAACCAAAGTTTGATTTAGCATATGTAATACATGTAATTGATTATATGTTAATACTTATAATAAACCCACAGATGACAATGTCACTCTCCAGCACTGCAAGAACCAAAGTTTGATTTAGCATATGTAATACATGTAATTGATTATATGTTAATACTTATAATAAACGCGCAGATGACAATGTCACTCTCCAGCACTGCAAGAGCCAAAGTTTGATTTAGCATATGTAATACATGTAATTGATTATATGTTAATACTTATAATAAACGCGCAGATGACAATGTCACTCTCCAGCACTGCAAGAGCCAAAGTTTGATTTAGCATATGTAATACATGTAATTGATTATATGTTAATACTTATAATAAACGCGCAGATGACAATGTCACTCTCCAGCACTGCAAGAACCAAAGTTTGATTTAGCATATGTAATACATGTAATTGATTATATGTTAATACTTATAATAAACGCGCAGATGACAATCTCACTCTCCAGCACTGCAAGAACCAAAGTTTGATTTAGCATATGTAATACATGTAATTGATTATATGTTAATACTTATAATAAAACGCGCAGATGACAATGTCACTCTCCAGCACTGCAAGAACCAAAGTTTGATTTAGCATATGTAATACATGTAATTGATTATATGTTAATACTTATAATAAACCCGCAGATGACAATCTCACTCTCCAGCGCTGCAAGAACCAAAGTTTGATTTAGCATATGTAATACATGTAATTGATTATATGTTAATACTTATAATAAACGCGCAGATGACAATCTCACTCTCCACGCTGCAAGAACCAAAGTTTGATTTAGCATATGTAATACATGTAATTGATTATATGTTAATACTTATAATAAACCCGCAGATGACAATCTCACTCTCCAGCACTGCAAGAACCAAAGTTTGATTTAGCATATGTAATACATGTAATTGATTATATGTTAATACTTATAATAAACGCGCAGATGACAATGTCACTCTCCAGCACTGCAAGAACCAAAGTTTGATTTAGCATATGTAATACATGTAATTGATTATATGTTAATACTTATAATAAACGCGCAGATGACAATCTCACTCTCCAGCGCTGCAAGAACCAAAGTTTCATTTAGCATATGTAATACATGTAATTGATTATATGTTAATACTTATAATAAACCCGCAGATGACAATCTCACTCTCCAGCACTGCAAGAACCAAAGTTTGATTTAGCATATGTAATACATGTAATTGATTATATGTTAATACTTATAATAAACCCACAGATGACAATGTCACTCTCCAGCACTGCAAGAACCAAAGTTTGATTTAGCATATGTAATACATGTAATTGATTATATGTTAATACTTATAATAAACCCGCAGATGACAATGTCACTCTCCAGCACTGCAAGAACCAAAGTTTGATTTAGTATATGTAATACATGTAATTGATTATATGTTAATACTTATAATAAACCCGCAGATGACAATGTCACTCTCCAGCACTGCAAGAGCCAAAGTTTGATTTAGCATATGTAATACATGTAATTGATTATATGTTAATACTTATAATAAACCCGCAGATGACAATGTCACTCTCCAGCACTGCAAGAGCCAAAGTTTGATTTAGCATATGTAATACATGTAATTGATTATATGTTAATACTTATAATAAACCCGCAGATGACAATGTCACTCTCCAGCGCTGCAAGAGCCAAAGTTTGATTTAGCATATGTAATACATGTAATTGATTATATGTTAATACTTATAATAAACCCGCAGATGACAATCTCACTCTCCAGCACTGCAAGAGCCAAAGTTTGATTTAGCATATGTAATACATGTAATTGATTATATGTTAATACTTATAATAAACACGCAGATGACAATGTCACTCTCCAGCGCTGCAAGAACCAAAGTTTGATTTAGCATATGTAATACATGTAATTGATTATATGTTATCATTCATATTACCCATGATCCAACTGAACCAACCCCACTCTGTAAAAAGTGAAGTTCAATCCTACTGTGCATCTACATGTTTAAATCGTGTATTAACCCTTTCAACACTACAGCCGTTTATATAGGTGTTTTTAAACAGTGCA
>JAQRGA010002577.1:0-11220 GCA_029237695.1 Conchocele bisecta
GAGATTTTAAATTAATTAATTAAAACATTTTTTTTTTATATATATATATATAGAACGATGTTAGTTGACGAACTTTATAACGCTATGATTGATGTAGGCTACACTGCCCAAAAACATCGTTTACCTGGTGCAAAGAGTATGATTCGTCTGGCCCGAGATTGTCTCGAGGACGAAAAAGCGGCCACCCTTTTCGCAAAGCGGGATGTTAGATTCCTCCACCAATCCTGGGAGATTGGATGAATTAGATTTCCCTCTCCTGTTCCAACCCAAACGCGATTGGGGCTGCAGCGACAATCGCAATTGTACTTCCAACAAAGGTTTATTATTAACGACGCAGTTACCGGACGAACTGGCGAGGGCATGTTGGAGATTGTCCGATATATTAGAATACTTCGCATACGATGAACACGCGCAAACTTGATACCAAACTAACGCGCAAGCTGTCGAATAACATACTATAGTCCACGCGGCTACTGGAAGGGACTCGCGGCCATCAAGAACCTCGCGGCGGCGACCAAGGTTTCAGAAAACGCTGTCAAGGAATGGCTCAAGAAGCAGGCCATCTGGCAGATCTATTTACCCGCGCCTCACAATATTCCGCGGCCGAAATTCGACGTGCCGGTGCCGAACCAAGTTCACCAAGCGGATCTCCTGTTTCTCCCTCACGATCGCGTCGGTCGCAAAACGTACAAGTACGCACTGACAATCGTTGACGTAGCGAGTCGTTACAAGGGGCTGAGCCGTTGGCCACTAGAGTCTAAGGAAGTGGCCGAGGCTCTTTCCCGAATATATAAGAGGAGTCCTCTCAAATGGCCGAATCTTCTCCAGGTCGATCCCGGCCGCGAGTTCATGGGCGCGGTCTCTATCTATTGTCTAAGCATAAAGTTTCTATCAGACGCGGCCGCGTCAACATCCACCGGGACCAGGGGATCGTGGAACGCTTCAATCGAACCCTGGCTGAGAGACTGTTCGGACACCAATACGCCAAAGAACTTGTAGACCCCATTCACGGTCGACCGAGTGGGTGGCCAGACTGCCCGCCGTGGTCTCCGCACTGAACGGAGAGGTGACCAGATTGATAGGTAAGAAGCCTGTAGATGCTATCAAGTTTAAAAGGGTGACGAGCAAGCCCTCTGCCGTCTCGCGCGGGCGACCCGTTGTTTAGAGGAGCAGCGGCTTCCATCAGATATTGACGTCCGGTACCTCTATCAACCGGGAGAGCTCGAAGGTGGCAGCCGCCGCGCGACTGATCCAGTGTGGTCCTCTCAATGTATATCATCTAGATCGATCTATTACCAAACCCGATGAGCCCGTGCTCTACTATTTGGATGATGACCATCTCGAGGGTTTGTTCGCGAAGAACTTCTTATATTGTCTTCTGACACCCAGCTACCCCGATTACTTAAATCAATAGAGGTTCTGTATGTATTCCGTCTGGTAACACGCGTCTTTTTATCGTAGTATGCCGAGAGTCCTAATTTTTGTTGACAGTACGTTTTCATAACGCCGTCTTTCATTTTAAATCCTCTATTTTGTGCTACATCTATAATGTGTTTTCCATCTTCTGTAGTTTCACTTAGTACTCGTTTATATCTATCCCAATTTAAATTGTTAGTTCTCTTGGACATTCCTTTCGCAGAGTTTTTATTAATTTTAATTTGTTCCAAATTATCTTTAGTGAAATTAATTTTTTCTACAAAATAACACTTACTAGATAACGCTATCGCCCTATCCCGCTAAATTCCATTTTGAAAAGTCCGGGCTCTCTTTCGCTCCATTTATCCCAAGCCAACCATTTATTTTTTTCTTTTTCAAACTCGTCTAGTAAGTTAGGTCTAATCAATTCCTCTATCGTTTTTCCACTAACTCCTATATACATACTATCTGTATCCATCTGTATTAATTCAAAGTCTTCTCTTTTTATGATTTATCTAGAAATTCGTAGATAAAAATTCCAACATTCTCAATTTAGCTAGTTGATAAACCGCTATTCCACAATGGAATGGTCTCTTTAGCGCACACCTGGGTTTTCTTGAAGATATTTCGTACGCATATCCTATCTCTTCCAAATCATCAAAATACGCGGATCTTAATGCTTTGTCAACACAGGTTTCGTCTCGCGTATATGTCGTATTTAAATGTCTCTCCGTTGCCTCTATCATTTTTCCACAACACGAGTTTCCTAATAATTTCATTATGTCGGCTACTGGTTTCTTATTTGGTTCTACATCGCCTGTTCGTCTTGCGGCTGTAACTTCTTTTGCGAACCATTCGAAGGGTTTACCACTAATATAATCTATAACACGATGAACTCCGTTATTTCTAGGCCGTGTTTTAAATACCATTTCAACAGTGGCGCGTACAGCAATACTTTAGTGGCGGTCATAGATCCCACCAATTTTCTTCCATTTCCTCTAGTTCTTCCAGTATCTTCCAAATATTTTAACATGTGTGTGGGAACTTCATCAACCTCTACTTCTCTGTTTATAAATATTGGGGACATTTCAGAAAACTTATGTTTTAAGTTGTGTGGAACTTCTATATCCACCTCCGCAAACCCAAACCAGTCTCCAGATAAAACTCTTTTTACAAAACTTTTTAATAAATTTAGGGTTATGTGGGGTATCTATATGGTGTATAGTTTCTCTCCCACACGGCATCTCTTTATTTAACGTAGATAAATATAACGCGTTTGCATCGTACCCCAAAACAGCCTTGCAAGGTTTGTTACTTTCATTTGATCTAATATTGGAAACACCGACTTCTGCATAGCGTGTAAATACTATTGATGGACCACCAACTAGAGCGTCCTTCATCATTTCGTATGTTTCTTCTTTTGGTGCATATAGAGCATCCTCCGGTATAATCGTCTTTGAAGATTTTTGTTCTTTAATGGTTCCTCTCAATAAATATTGTATAGCTACTCCAGGTAGTGTTACCGCATCTTTGAAAATATATCCACACCTCTGTGTTTATAAAACAAAAAATTCACACATTTTTTCCACCGCTTCTAGGAACGGTGCTACATCTAAATCGTTATAATATTTCAACCAATCTCTGAAAGTTTTCATATTATTTTCTTCGAAAATTCTACGACATTTACTTAATTCTGTTTCATCTATTAACATTTTCCCAGATAGTTTGGAATACCAACTTCTATACTGGGTAGTCCTGGGTAATCCAGTTTGTCTGGAGAATCGAACCACTCATAAGGAAAGAAAGATTTCTGTCCTTTGCGTCGTAGGCTTTTATCCAACTATCGTAACTTACACCAGGTCCTAGATAAAGTATTACATCAAGAAATCTAAATTCTGCGGTAGTAAATAGAAATATTGTTGCGTTGCACGTTTTCCGACCATTACTTTCTTTGTTGTTGCAGATAGTTCACCTACTAAATATTTCTTTATTAGGTTTATATCGTACTTACTGCTGTTAAAACCCATAACCGGTACTTGCTCTATCCACTGTTCGATCTTAGCGATTTGGTTTTTACTTAAATGTTCTGTATTAAACCCATATCTTGACCACACTTCTTCTCTTATAGCTTTTCCCCTGACTTTCAAATCTTCTACAAATTTTTCTATAAGTTTTGCAGGATCTTTATCACAAATATGAGTTACTGTTCCTGAGAAATTATCTCCTATACAACACTTACCGGAACGTGCTCAGCTTCGTACTCTAAACTATTACCGGTAGTTTCAACTTCTGACTGGAGATATGCCTCAAAATCGTATACTATCTGATATGGATAAAGAGTAGTGTCGCAACCGATCTTTATATCTTTACCCGTTCTTTGGAATTCACATTCCCACATAACTACTAGGTTGAATTCTTTGCTTTTTCTAATAAATGTATCTCTTCTCATAGTGGATGCGTTCGTTCTTCTTTTCTATGCTTTGCATGAATCTCACACCCGTGCCAGTAACAGCCGTGATATTGATATACGGTATTGGTTTCTGGACAGTATCCATCTACCGGAGCTCCTAAAATCCATCTTTCACCTCCGTGTCCGCACTGTTCGTGGTGAATGTGAATTCCCTCCCGCTTTTCCACAGAATACATCCAATCGATCGCCCCATAACTGTTAGAACCTTTTGGGTAAAACGCTTTCTCGAACGACGAACGCGGGCGCTCTAAATAATTACCATCACATATTACTTTTGTCTCACCTCTCATACATGTTGGTCCGTGTCTCTTCATATTACTCGCTGTCGTGAATTTCTGTTTGCAATTATCGCAGGCGTAAATTTTAGATAGGTTTTTTAAGGTTTTTTATCAGAAATGCGTGATTATTAAACAGTCCTATTGTCATTGGTTTATTACCTATTTCATTATAGTGCGCTGGTACCTTTTTCAACCACCATACATTACATTCGGTGGGTTGATATACTTCTATACCGATTTTAAAAAAAAAAAAAACTCTTCAACCTTTTTCAGATCTGAAAAAGGAATTGGTGAAACCACATTACTACCACAAAATATTGCTTACTAAGTTCTTTCGCCTTTTCTGTACATCTGTCGGGTCTTTTATCTGTCATATGCATAGCTAGACACCTGAACAGACAAAGGTCGTCATTATACTTATCTAAAGAATACATACCTTTTTTATTCTTCAGCCATTCTGGAAGTTCTCCTCCTGCCGCTTCTTTGGATTGTAGTCCCAAATCTATTCCCCTACTACCCTGTATTAGCTTTACGAAAACCTCTACCCATCTTACAAACTTCCACTTTGTATTCGGTCTGTCTATTTTATCGGACATTATTCGTGTTTGCTCCTTATCTGACAGCCATTTTTTAACGGTTTTCATTGATGATAGTGGTTCGCTACCACCGAGATTTTTGTGAAATATTATAGTTTTAGGTTTTCCATTTTTAATTTAACTCCATATGTTCTAGCTTGTAAGAATATGAATATCTCAAATAAAAATTGGTTGTTAGATACGGAGCGAGTTTATCGGACATGCGTTCAGACTCGTTAATGTTAATGTTTTTTACGAAAGGATAATGTAACTACCCGTCTTCCATTTTCTACCTTTTCCCAATGTTTCATCGTGAGCCCCCAATATTTCTTCACCTTTTTCACTATCGCGCTAACGATAGATTTTTTCTTATTATTATTTTGGCGTCTAATTTGGGACAAATTATTTGTGCTTGAAGGTTTGATTACACTAGCCCTTAACCCCGCAATACTTTCTTTTTGAATTCTGTTACCAACTTCCTCCGCTTTGGATATGTCATTAAATGCCCCTCTTTTATAGGCGCGGGTAAACCGCTTCATAAACGCCTCATTCTTTGTGGCATTTATCAGCTTTGTCAACCCCCTAACTCTCAACCGTGTACTATAAGTAATCCCTAGAGATTCGGCTTCTCTTCTCAAACTTTCTATTTCTGCTCTAGTTTCTGACGTTATCATATTTTCTGTAAACGCCTCATTCTTTGTGGCATTTATCAACTTTGTCAACCCCCTAACTCTCAACCGTTTACTATAAGTAATCCCTAGAGATTCGGCTTTTCTTCTCAAACTTTCTATTTCTGCTCTAGTTTCTGACGTTATCATATTTTCTGTAATATACTTTTGTATAACCTATAAAATTTATATGTTCAATTGGTCTTGAAAACATTATGTTTTTTTCACTTCTAATTGAATATAAACATAAACATATACATATATAATGGAGTGTGAGACTTGTTGTAAGACGTTTACGCGAAATAAAGAATATCTACGAAGGCATCTAGCGAGACGTAGAAAAATTCCTTGTGTCCCCCGCAATTTCAATGCCCCAGATGCCCTTGTAAATTCATTAGTGCCCAAACTCTTTGTAGACATAAGCAACTACACTGTCAGGTGGCTACAGGTGAACGTGGTAGACTAGAGCTGGTAGAATTAATTGCTGATCTGCGAAATAAAAAAATAAATCTATATTGGAGGAGAAAAATGGGGTGTTGGAATATAAACTATCACTCGTGGGCACATTTAAATCAGAAAAACTTATTAGAATAAATTCATAAATTGGTGTCAAAAATAAATCCTTTTTAAGACTATTGTTTTATCTGTTCAATTGGACGTGAAAAAAACATGATGTATTTATGACACCAATTTTGAATATTTCGTGGGACAATTTCCTCGTTAACTAATTTTTTTTGATTTTTTGGGGGTGGTGGGAATAGTATAGAGGGTTATAAATGATACCATCGTTAGGTGGTATCATTTTGAATCCCTCTATACTTAAATTTACTGTCTGAAAAACATTATGTTTTTTTTTTTTCACGTCCAATTTTTAGTGGGAGACAATTTCCTCGTTAACCAATTTTTGATTTTTCGGGGGTGGTGGAGTAGTATATAGGGTGGAGAAATGATACCCTCGTTAGGTGGTATCATTTGAATCCCTCTATACTACTGTATATTTCACCTAAACCCCTGCCTCAAGTCCCCCAGATTTTTCTAAGTTGTTCAGGGTATATGTACCAAGTTCGAACCCCTGCCAGAGCACTCATAGGCGTACTACAGTAACGAAACTAGTACCAAACTGTTCAGAATAGACAGCCCTACACGATACATTATCTAACTGACTCCTAAACTTTATATTAAGCTCGAAAAAACGTAACCCCTGCCAAAAGTCCCCCAGATTTTTTACTTTTTTTTAGGGTATATGTACCAAGTATATGAGCACTAATATACATACCACAGTAACGAAACTGGTACCAAAATGTTCAGAATAGACAGCCCTACAAGATAGAGTATCTAAAGGACTCATATCTCAGTAGCTGATCAATACAAAAAAATACGCTCTGACCCTATTGAAATCAGGTTTTATGTACTAAGTTCCAGCCCCTGGCTAAGCACTCAGGGGATTTCCACAGTAACGAAACTAGTACCAAATTGTAGAGAGTACCGAGCTGCAGGGTTCCTGCAAATTTGGTGGGAATCCCTCTATAAACAAGCCCACAATAGTGTTTTGAAAATTACAGTATTTCACCCAAACCCCTGCCTCAAGTACCCCAGATTTTTCTAAGTTTTTCAGGTATATGTACCAAGTTCGAACCTCTGCCAGAGCACTCATAGGCGTACTACAGTAACGATACTAGTACCAAACTGTTCAGAATAGACAGCCCTACACGATACATTATCTAACTGACTCATAAACGTTATATTAAGCTCGAAAAAACGTAACCCCTGCCAAAAGCCAAAAGTCCCCCAGATACTTTTTTTTACGGTACGTATGTACCAAGTATATAGCACTAATATACAACCACCACGTAACGAAACTAGTACCAAAATGTTCAGAATAGAAAACCCTACACGATACACTATCTAACTGACTCATAAATGTTATATTAAGCTCGAAAAACGTAACCCCTGCCAAAAGTCCCCCAGAAAATTTACTTCTTTTTAGGGTATATGTACCAAGTATATGAGACACTAATATACATACCACAGTAACGAAACTAGTACCAAAATGTTCAGAAATAGAAAACCCTACACATACACTATCTAACTGACTCATAAACGTTATACTAAAGCTCGAAAAAACGTAACCCCTGCCAAAAGTCCCCCAGAATTTTTTACTTTTTTTATGGTATATGTACCAAATATATGAGCACTAATATACATATCACAGTAACGAAACTAGTACCAAAATGTTCAGATTAGAAAACCCTACACGATACACTATCTAAATTACTCCTATCTAACCCGTAATGAAAATAAATTAGCGTTGAAAATACAATATTTTGTATTTTTGGTCACGTGACACCACCCCCCATTTAGTCGCCCAACCCATATTTTCACACGGCACTATATACAACGTTCAATTATGAACATACGCTGAATATTTCAACTTGCTATCTCGTCAACTTTACTAGATATTCAGTTCGAAAAAAGGGTATATGTACCAACTACCATCCCCCGGATGAGCACTTCGGGGCGTACCACAGTAACGCAAATAGTACCAAAATGTTCAGATAGCAACAGATACGGCTGTGTATGTCTATAGGTTAGACACCACCAAATAGTTTTACTATATAATTTAACCGAATGCCATCCAATAAGGCCAGTCTCTCCTACTTTCACTATTCGTATGGATGCTGTGGGACCCACTTGTACATGACCTGCAGCCAGTCTGTACTGGTTCTGCATGAACTAAACAATAGGTTCACTTACTCCTAAGAAAGAAAAATCCAACCTTGTCATATCCTCCAATATTGTGTACATTTTTTGGCCACGGAAACTCCGTTTACATCAAGTGACCAACAGGGTCAGTGTTTTCTTTTAAATGCTACAAATATGCTGAAAACTGGTGTTGAAGGCACCCCAAAATGTTCCTCAAGTGAAACTGGGTAGTAATGGATCAAGATTTGCAAGCAAACGGTGTCTGTGACCTCAAAACACCCGCACTATTTTTTTATACCGGACTACTTTTGCATACACCCTGAGCGGTTTCGCACCATTTGGTGTCTTCTAACCTATAAGTGTACCAGTCCCACTACAAATCATTCTACAATATTCACTATTCAAAAACTAGCTTCTATTCCTGGATACAGTACCAAGTTTGGAGCAAATATCTCAAATGGTTGTCACACAGCAGCTGTGTAACTCCACCATGTGACTGTCCACATTCTGCCTTAAATTGAGCTACTACAGAACTATGGAGAATTTTAATAGATGATGAATTAAAAGCACAAATCTCCATAAAATCACATAACATTACCCTAAATAGTGTTATAGCTAACCATTCTACATATACAGACTCATCACTGAAACTATACCAACATGTATGCCACTCTGGAATGGTCCGACAGACAAAAGGGTACTGGCTTGGAACGGTCAGTCAAGAAATTTGCTTTATAACACAGGAGGAAAGGAAAAACAATGTTTTCTGAGTACTAGTGTATTGATACTATACCGATATGCGAAAACAATACACTTACGCCTAATTTTGGCAAATTTTGGAACAGCGTCGCGATGTCGCGCCACTTTCCAGAACTTCTTAATTGTCCATCAGCATGCCAATATCAATGAATAAAAATGAAAAACACACTATGATCACTGTTTTTCTGTATATTACTGTCACATTCCAAGCCCAATCACCTACAGGTAATTTGCATACACTGGTTTATTATATTTGACTAAATAAAGCTGAGAAATCAAGATTTTAGAAGATTTTGAAGCCGATAACTGTCCGTCTGAGATACAAAAAGAACAAATATGTTGCATCGCGGAGTCCGCTCGATTATTCTTGTCGCAGTAACTTTAAATTATGTTCCCAGAGACATAGCTACAAGAAACATAAACTTCCAACTTCAAATTCTACAAACAAACATATCGCACATAGGGCCTAGGCACACCTTATAGGTTAGACACCACCAAATAGTTTTACTATATAATTTAACCGAATGCCATCCAATAAGGCCAGTCTCTCCTACTTTCACTATTCGTATGGATGCTGTGGGACCCACCTTGTACATGACCTGCAGCCAGTCTGTACTGGTTCTGCATGAACTAAACAATAGGTTCACTTACTCCTAAGAAAGAAAAATCCAACTTGTCATATCCTCCAATATTGTGTACATTTTTTGGCCACGGAAACTCCGTTACATCAAGTGACCAACAGGGTCAGTGTTTTCTTTTAAATGCTACAAATATGCTGAAAACTGGTGTTGAAGGCACCCCAAAATGTTCCTCAAGTGAAACTGGGTAGTAATGGATCAAGATTTGCAAGCAAACGGTGTCTGTGACCTCAAAACACCCGCACTATTTTTTTATACCGGACTACTTTTGCATACACCCTGAGCGGTTTCGCACCATTTGGTGTCTTCTAACCTATAAGTGTACCAGTCCCACTACAAATCATTCTACAATATTCACTATTCAAAAACTAGCTTCTATTCCTGGATACAGTACCAAGTTTGGAGCAAATATCTCAAATGGTTGTCACACAGCAGCTGTGTAACTCCACCATGTGACTGTCCACATTCTGCCTTAAATTGAGCTACTACAGAACTATGGAGAATTTTAATAGATGATGAATTAAAAGCACAAATCTCCATAAAATCACATAACATTACCCTAAATAGTGTTATAGCTAACCATTCTACATATACAGACTCATCACTGAAACTATACCAACATGTATGCCACTCTGGAATGGTCGACAGACAAAAGGGTACTGGCTTGGAACGGTCAGTCAAGAAATTTGCTTTATAACACAGGAGGAAAGGAAAAACAATGTTTTCTGAGTACTAGTGTATTGATACTATACCGATATGCGAAAAACAATACACTTACGCCTAATTTTGGCAAATTTTGGAACAGCGTCGCGATGTCGCGCACTTTCCAGAACTTCTTAATTGTCCATCAGCATGCCAATATCAATGAATAAAAATGAAAAACACACTATGATCACTGTTTTTCTGTATATTACTGTCACATTCCAAGCCCAATCACCTACAGGTAATTTGCATACACTGGTTTATTATATTTGACTAAATAAAGCTGAGAAATCAAGATTTTAGAAGATTTTGAAGCCGATAACTGTCCGTCTGAGATACAAAAAGAACAAATATGTTGCATCGCGGAGTCCGCTCGATTATTCTTGTCGCAGTAACTTTAAATTATGTTCCCAGAGACATAGCTACAAGAAACATAAACTTCCAACTTCAAATTCTACAAACAAACATATCGCACATAGGGCCTAGGCACACCTTATAGGTTAGACACCACCAAATAGTTTTACTATATAATTTAACCGAATGCCATCCAATAAGGCCAGTCTCTCCTACTTTCACTATTCGTATGGATGCTGTGGGACCCACTTGTACATGACCTGCAGCCAGTCTGTACTGGTTCTGCATGAACTAAACAATAGGTTCACTTACTCCTAAGAAAGAAAAATCCAACCTTGTCATATCCTCCAATATTGTGTACATTTTTTGGCCACGGAAAACTCCGTTTACATCAAGTGACCAACAGGGTCAGTGTTTTCTTTTAAATGCTACAAATATGCTGAAAACTGGTGTTGAAGGCACCCCAAAATGTTCCTCAAGTGAAACTGGGTAGTAATGGATCAAGATTTGCAAGCAAACGGTGTCTGTGACCTCAAAACACCCGCACTATTTTTTTATACCGGACTACTTTTGCATACACCCTGAGCGGTTTCGCACCATTTGGTGTCTTCTAACCTATATCTGACCAGATCATCAACGAGGCCGGCCACCCAGGGG
>JAQRGA010000258.1:0-21948 GCA_029237695.1 Conchocele bisecta
CAAAAGAAAACAACTAAAAAGAAAACAACTAAAAAGCAAAATGAATCTTTAAGATTTTCTTCAATGTCTAGTATGTCTACAAATCCTAGTCCTGTTAATTCGCGTAGATCTATATCACCGTTTCATACACCCTCATCGACTGGGAAACCTCAGTTCACATCGACACCTATTTCCATTTAGATCACCACAATTACCATTTACACCAACTTCTAGCAAATCTGGATCATCATACAATGCATCTTTCCCCAGTAATTCGGGTTCATTTGAGAGACAGCCTCCAAAAAAAAAGAAGTATAAATATAAACCTGAAATTGAAAATTGGTTTAGACTTGTTGATAAAACAACAAAAGAACATGAAAAACTGTTACAGGAATATAATGCATTGGATGAACATCCAATAGCTAGGTTTTCACCGTTAAGAACACCTTTGAGATCTCCTAAAACCAAAGAAGCTGTCAGAAACAAACTTATTCAAAAAGAAAAGGAAATAAAACATCTAAAAGATTTTGCGTTTAAAAATCCAGAATTAAGAGTAAAAATTAAAAGCTACTTAGCTGTATAAAATACAGTTATTAATTAATTTTGTATCATTCAATATAAAGTATTGTTAGTATAGATGGTAAGGTCAAGAATAAAACCAGTAAAAAGAAACCATTAATTAACATGGTGCTATGCTTTTGGCTATAGCTAATGAACCTAAAAAATATCGTGAAAAATTAATAAAAAATGCACCAAATCATATAATTAAGTGTATTTGCGAATGTTGTCACAATCTCTTAAAAGGCAATGTCACACCTTACATCTGATCAGAAACATAAATTGTATCCTAAGCGTAAATATCTCAGACAACTTGTATCAAAATCAATTTCAATTAAGAAAAATAAAAATATTATAAATCAGACAGAGGTATTTTACCATTTTTTTACTTCCATTATTACCATTAATAGGTAAAGCTGTTCTAGGTGGCGCACTTGGTGTTGGTGCGCGAGCAGGTATTCGAGCTCTAGTTAAATAATGTCAGTCCGGAAAATGGCACTTGTTCCTTTTCATTTACTGGAAGAAATGAATAAATGGAAAATAGAACAAAGTCAAAAACCTCAACTTTCACCGGATCCACAAATTACAAATACAGCTAAACATCAGAAAAAATTATCTAACCTTTTAGAAAGAACAGATTTATCGGAAAGTGAAAAGGTAAGACAGCACGGAGAAACATTACATAAATTTCAGGAATCATTTAAAAAAGTTTTTAGAACCTCAACATGTTACAGTAAATGAAAGTACAAAAAGACCACTTAATGATAGGATTTTACAAAGTATACGAAAAACAATGCAAAGAAAGGCAGAACTTCTTTTAAGCATGCTGAAAGATAATCCAAAAATCAGTTGGGATGAAAATGGTTTAGTAACATATAAAGGAAAACTTATAAAGGGATCGAATATTATTGATTTAGTTAATGACACTTTACGTCAAAGAAAAGGATTTAACCCCAGAGGTTGAGAGACATTCAGTACAGCTTTACAGGAACTCAATATACCACAATACGTAGTTGGTAATAGACAACGATGGAACTGGATGCATAAATATCAAACTGGTACATCCGACATTGAGTCGGATTCAATATTTAGTACACCTAAAACAGTAATGAAACATCGTAAAACACCAAAATCAAAAATTTCAGTCACCCCAACTGGTATAAAAAGAAAGTCTGATTCAGCATATCTTAAAAAATGGGAGCCTTATTAAAGCATAAAGAGAAGAAACTTAATTCATTACTAAAGAAAATATATTATGATCCAAAAAGCTCAATTGCCTACACAAGTGCAAAACACTTGTATATTCAATTAAACGAATAAACACATTTTCAGATGTTAGATTAAAACATACAAGAATGGTTGAGCAGACAGAAAACATATACACTTCATAAGCAAATTCAAAGACGTTTTTACACGTCGTAAGACAATAGTAGGAGGTATCGATCAACAATGGCAGGCTGATTTGGCAGATATGCAACAATTCTCAGGTGAAAATGAGAATCAAAGATATCTATTGTGTGCAATAGATGTATTTTCAAAATATGCATGGGTCATACCCCTTCCTAACAAAACGGGGAAAACATTGATTAACGCGTTTGATTTGATACTAAAAACATCAAAACGAAAGCCAAGGTCTTTACAAAGCGATAAAGGAACGGAAAAATTAAAAAATAAAGGATTTCAACATTTCTTGAAATCTAAGCACATTCATTTTTTCACAACCGAAAACCCTGAAACTAAAGCAAGTATATAGAACGATTTCAAAGAACTTTAAAAACACGTATGTGGAAATATTTCACATATCACCAAACTAGAAAATATATTGATATTTTACAAAATATTGTTGATGGATACAACCGAACATACCATCGTAGTATTAAGAGGGCCCCAATTTCTGTCAATACCTTAAATGAAATTGAGGTTACACATGTATTGTATGGAATGAAACAAGCTATTCCAACCAAAAACAAATTACATATCGGTGATTTAGTTCGTATTAATAAAACAAAACGCACATTTGAAAAGGGTTATCTACCAAACTGGACGAAAGAATTATTTAAAATATTTCATATTAATAAAAGTTTACCACCAACTTATAAAATTGAAGATCTTGATGGTGAAAAAATAATGGGTACATTTTACGGAAAGGAAATTCAAGGTATAAAACATGATGAAATATATGAAATTGAATCAGTTCTTGCTCGACGTACAAGACGTGTAGGTAATAAAACAATGAAGGAAACTAAAGTTCATTGGATGGGTTATCCGTCAAAGTTTGATAGCTGGATTTCATCATCAAACATAATATGAATGAACAAGATATAATTGAAAACGGAAAAATAGAAAAACAAGAGTTTTCATTTTGTGGTAAACGAATACCAAAAAATCAATTTCAATATATTTCTCAAGTAGTTACAATATATGCAATTGTTGCAACAGCCATCATTCATTTAAGTATCAAAGTCCTAATCGTGAATTGTGGCTCGTTTCTTTTAAGTAGTTCTCTTGGATACATTTTACCAAGTCCCGGTTAAAATTTAGCAAAAAACCACAGACAGGCTTCGATTTTACAGACGGTAAAAAATGAATTCATTTTACGTAACCTTACTGAGTGATAGTTCTATGGATATTTATCCATCAAATATACAATGTTGTTTCAAAGTTAAATTACCTCGAACAGTTCGTATCGATAAAGAAAACTGGGAAATAGCATTAACGGAATTAATTATTCCTTCACAGTTTTTAAATATCACCAAACACGAAACAGAAATTTAATATTATAACAAAAGATTTATCTTTCTACTCGGATGTTTCAAATAAAAAATAAAAAATTTGATATAAATGAGATAGGCCTTGATGAAAATGGTACTCCTATTAAATGGATTATCAATTTTAATTTTCAACCTGGATCCTATTCATCAATAGCTCATGTATTGGAAACAATTGATAATATCATTCAAGATTCTTTTGGCGATATTTAAAAAAAAAAAGCAAGCAAGCGATTAACGTTTCATATTCTCCGGGTATGAAACGTCCAAAAGTTAGTTTCCATAAAATTCGCAAAACAGGAATTAAATTTAACCCTACATTGTTTTTAAAGTTAGGTGGAGATCCAAAGTTAGTAAACGATACATTTTTTGCAAACAGTAATGCAAATGATTTTTTTCCACATTTTTCAAATTTAAATGAGGGGTTTAATCATTTGTTTATTTACTCTGATATTGTTGAATATTCGATTGTAGGACATATTCAAGCTGCGATTTTAATAAGAGTTGTACCATTCAAAACATCAAATTCAATTGAAAATGATATAGGTAGTCAACATATTAACCATGAATTTTTAAACTTACATTATATGCCTATATCAAAATCTGAATTTGATACAATTCATATAAATATAAGAGGAGATTCTGGTAATCCTGTTCATTTTGTTCTTGGAAAGTCTATGGTGAAGTTACATTTTAGGAAAAGAAAAATAGATTGAAAATGCATCCTGTATATCGAGGAGTTACACGTCAATATGGGGCAGTTTACGGATCCTTGTTCAAATCTGCAGTTAGAACCGTTTCTTTCTCCAATATAAAACCAATAATAAAAACTGGAGTAAATTCTTTTAAAAATGAAGGAATGAAACAAGGAATAGGTTTAGCTCAAGATATTTTTCTTCAACACAAAAACCAAAGGATGTAATTATTTCACGAGGTAAACAAACAATGAATTCACTAGGAAAATCATTTTTGAAGAAATTAGGTATAAAAACAAAGAAAAATAAAAGGAAACATCAGTCGCGTTCAATACATCGAAGAGCTAAGGTCCATAAATCAAGTAATAATCAAAAAGGTATAAAAAGGAGAAAAATATCTAACAGAAATTTAGATATTTTTGACTAAAATAAAAAATGATGCAAACGGTTCTTGTGAATGTAGTAAGACTGAGTTGGATGTTCAATCAGTACCTCCAACCATGACTGCTATGCACGAAAGTCAGTGGATTGAACATTTTCCGATTTCCTCTCTCAACAATAATGCTCCAATAGAATTTGTAATTCCACCACAAACATAAATGGACAGATTATCTCAATCTTACATGTATTTGAAATTGAAAATTTTAAAAATAGATAATACTGCATTAGACGCAGATGATAATATTGCTCCAGTTAACAATTTCTTTCATAGTATCTTCAGTAATATTGATTTATATCTAAACAATAAACTGATAACAAATAATTCTGATACATATCCTTTTCGGGCATATTTAGAAAATCTTTTGTCATATAACGCTGAATGTAAATCAACACAATTAGCGGCTAGTGAAATGTGGTTGAAAGATACCGCCGGTAAATATGAGATTGTTGACATTGACGGTGAAAATGCAGGTCTTAATAAGAGGAATTCATTTATTTCGGGGAGTAAAGTAATCGAACTTCAAGCACGATTGCATTTGGATTTATTTTTAACAAGATATTTCCCAATGAATTGAAATTAGAATAAGACTCAATAGAGCATCGTCAAAGTTTTGTTTAATAGGCGGCACTGGCGCACCAGAGACAAAAATAGATTTTGAAAATGTTAGTTTCAATGTAAGAACTGTTGAGCTATTACCTGCTGTGTCCAATGACATGAACAGACTCATAGCTCAAAAGAATATGAAAATTCCTATACGTAGAGTAGAAGTCAAAACATTCACAATTGCAGCTGGAATGCGCTCAAAAATATAAGATCATCTTTTTCAGGGGCAATTACCAAAACGGATATTCATTGGTATGGTTGATAATGCTAGTTTCAATGGGGAATACGCAAAAAATCCATTCAATTTTCATCATTTTAATCTATCAAAAATTGATGTAAATTGTAATTGTCATGGTATTTTCAACCGTCCATTTGAGCCGGATTTTGAACATAAATTATATCTTAAATCATACATGTCTTTGTATCAAGCTGTGTCTTCACTAGGTCAAAACAAATCATTTTTGATATTACTAGAGATGAATATGTAAATGGATATTTTTTTGTGGGGATATGACTTGACACCTGACCAGGGCAGTGAAGAGGGGACACCTACACCCTATAAGAACTGGAAATCTACGCCTTGAGCTTCAGTTTGCCAGAGCACTTGAAAAAGTCATCAATGTCATAGTGTTCTCAGAGTTTGATAACCAGATTGAAATAAATAGTCTTCATGAAGTGATCACCGACTATTAATATTGGACAATTATGAACAAAACAAATCCTAAAAGTAACGTATTGGTGAAATCAATATCCAAAGATGGAAACCATCGAATTACAGTATATTCTGGATCGAGAAATATGGCTGAAGAGATTAAACGGAATAGTATGCCCAAAAGACAAGCTACCAAATCACAGACCATTAGACGTCCAAGCGTACATAATCAACACGGATAATTCTGATCAACCTGGAAAACATTGGGTAGCTATTGTATTCGGTCAGAAGAATGAAGCCATCTACTTTGACTCCTATGGGTTACCACCACTACACGCAGAAATATTGTCTTTCCTGACAAACAATTCTACGAAATGGACATTTAACAAACAGAGACTACAAAGTGTATTCAGTACAACATGTGGAAAATACTGTGTCTTTGTGTTGATTGCGATTGCAAGAGGAAATACTCTCTGCGTCTCTGTATTACAACAAACATTCAGTTCATCAAATTACTTCAAGAATGATAGGACTATAACGATCTGGTTTAAACATCACTTCGGAACACACTACTACGAAGGACCTCAACAAAGTTCAACATCTGTCGGGTGTCAATGTTGTACAACAATATCATCATGCCATGTCTTTGCATTTTCCATTAATTACTTCATGTTACAAATATGTTAACATAATATTGCATGTACTTTTGTAAAGATCAAATATGAATATCATATCTGGTCTATAATTCCATGTTGTAAATATGTTATTTTTCAATAAAATATTATTAAAACTTTACATATCTCGTATTCAATTTTCCCCCATAAATCGAAAAAATACCAATATATTGATTTACAATCAATATTTTATTTTCATTAACTTTTGTCAATATTAGAGTTGTCAGAAGTGGATGAAAATTATTTCTAGGACATTTTCATATGTATTTGATAATATTGTAGTTGTCAAAAATATTTGAAAATTATATGGAGGAAAACAGTACACCCCCTAAATGTTCAGGGTGACACTATAGCGTAATACAAGAAGTTTTCACCCCGGATAAAATTCACGAATCTCCATCAAAATGGTTCAGGGGTGCCACTATGGTACGGTTTTTAACCACTATAGCGTAATACAAGAAGTTTCCACCCCCTGATAATGGGAGTAATAAGGGGTGCCACCTATGGCACGGTTTTTTAACATGTTTATTTTACATAGACAATTTTACCGGTGCAAGGGTAAAATTGTCTATGGAAAATACACATGTTAAAATACCGTGCCATAGTGTCATCCATTACTACTCACATCATGTTCTTGCTATAAAGGTACATGCACATACTCAGTAGGCACATCATGTTCTTGTTATAAAGGTACATGCACACTCAGTAGTCACATCATGTTCTTGTTATAAAGGTACATGCACACTCAGTAGGCACATCATGTTCTTGTTATAAAGGTACATGCACACTCAGTAGGCACATCATGTTCTTGTTATAAAGGTACATGCACACTCAGTAGACACATCATGTTCTTGTTATAAAGGTACATGCACACTCAGTAGACACATCATGTTCTTGTTATAAAGGTACATGCACGCTCAGTAGACACATCATGTTCTTGTTATAAAGGTACATGCACACTCAGTAGTCACATCATGTTCCTGTTACAAAGGTACATGCACACTCAGTAGTCACATCATGTTCTTGTTATAAAGGTACATGCACACTCAGTAGGCACATCATGTTATTGTTATAAAGGTACATGCACACTCAGTAGTCACATCATGTTCTTGTTTTAAAGGTACATGCACACTCAGTAGACACATCATGTTCTTGTTATAAAGGTACATGCACACTCAGTAGGCACATCATGTTCTTGTTATAAAGGTACATGCACACTCAGTAGACACATAATGTTCTTGTTATAAAGGTAAATGCACACTCAGTAGACACATCATGTTCTTGTTATAAAGGTAAAGTCACACTCAGTAGACACATCATGTTCTTGTTATAAAGGTACATGCACACTCAATAGACACATAATGTTCTTGTTATAAATGTACATGCACACTCAGTAGACACATAATGTTCTTGTTATAAAGGTACATGCACACTCAGTAGACACATCATGTTCTTGTTATAAAGGTACATGCACACTCAGTAGTCACATCATGTTCTTGTTATAAATGTACATGCACACTCAGTAGACACATCATGTTCTTGTTATAAATGTACATGCACACTCAGTAGACACATCATGTTCTTGTTATAAAGGTACATGCACACTCAGTAGTCACATCATGTTCTTGTTATAAATGTACATGCACACTCAGTAGACACATCATGTTCTGGTTATAAAGGTACATGCACACTCAGTAGACACATCATGTTCTTGTTATAAAGGTACATGCACACTCAGTAGTCACATCATGTTCTTGTTATAAAGGTACATGCACACTCAGTAGACACATCATGTTCTTGTAATAAAGGTACATGCACACTCAGTAGGCACATCATGTTCTGGTTGTAAAGGTACATGCACACTCAGTAGGCACATCATGTTCTTGTTATAAAGGTACATGCACACTCAGTAGTCACATCATGTTCTTGTTATAAAGGTACATGCACACTCAGTAGTCACATCATGTTCTTGTCATAAAGGTACATGCACACTCAGTAGACACATCATGTTCTTGTTTGGAATTAAATAAGTAGATAATTGTGTCACTATTCCACCAGTTTTAAAAATTGCAGGTGCCTGCTATAAATAATTTAGTAATATAAGGCTATTTTCATATGCAAATTAGGCATGCTATCCTTTAATTATTTATACTCATTAAATGCGCTACATGAATAGAAAATAGTATTTTCGATAGATTATAAAGTGTGATCATTGCATATCAAAAAATAAAATAAATACAGACAATAAATAGTAATGTCCTTTAACATTTTAAGGAAACACGGTTATCGCCTCTGATATCAGTGTGGAAATTTACGTGTGATATGAAATGTATAATAATACCAATGAATACGTGGGATAATGTTGAATGTATTTTTATTTTGCCAGAAAATGTCATATCCACATAATATACAAAACTATTTGTCTCTCTATAGTATAACCTGCCGAGTGGGTATATACCTTGAATGCATGCGCCATGACTCGGGAGGCCGCGCTATAACAGCTACATGTATAACACCGCAGCTACATGTATAACAGCTACATGTATAACACCGCAGCTACATTTATAACAGCTACATGTATAACACCGCAACTACATGTATAACAGCTACATGTATAACACCGCAGCTACATGTATAACAGCTACATGATATAACACCGCAGCTACATGATATCAGCTACATGTATATGAAAACACCGCAGCTACATGTATAACAGCTACATGTATAACACCGCAGCCCGCAGCTACATGTATAACAGCTACATGTATAACACCGCAGCTACATGTATAACAGCTACATGTATAACACCGCAGCTGCATGTATAACACCGCAGCTACATGTATACATGTAACACCGCAGCTACATGTATAACACCGCAGCTACATGTAACACCGCAGCAGTATAACAGCACATGTATAAACACCAGCACACATGTATAACAGCTACATGTATAACACCGCAGCTACATGTAACAGCTACAATGTATAACACCGCAGTACCTGTATACAGCTACATATAACACCGCAGCACATGATAACAGCTACATGTATACCGCAGCCCGCCAGCTACAGTAACAGCTACAGTATAACACCGCAGCTACATGTATAACAGCTACATGTATAACACCGCAGCTACATGTATAACAGCTACATGTATAACACCGCAGCTGCATGTATAACACCGCAGCTACATGTATACATGTAACACCGCAGCTACATGTATAACACCGCAGCTACATGTATAACACCGCAGCTACATGTATAACAGCTACATGTATAACACCGCAGCTACAATGAACACTTCATGTATAACACCGCAGCTACATGTATAACACCGCAGCTACATGCATAACACTACATGTATACCACCGAGCTACATGTAACAGCTACATTAATAACACCGCACTACATGTATAACACCGCAGCATGCCGTATTATATAAGACCTACTGTAGCGCTTTTCTGCTCCTTACTTATTTGTATATACTAATATCCTATACATATCGTAATCGTATAGTATTGGTATATTTACTGAGAATATCGTATGATCATGTAATATTGGTATGTTTGTACCGTATCATCGTATATTACAAACGTACTATACGAATATTATACAAACATACGACAACCGTTCGTATATACGATATATCCGTACTGATATGGTATGAATATACCATGTGTGTATATGTTTGTACGATACAAACGTACCAGAATTATACACATGTATAACAATCGTATAAACGTACGATTTGAATGGTATATCTATACGATATTGGTTGGTATGTACGGTACAAACATACCGTACTTTTATATTATATGTATATCGTATAGAAAACATATCGTATTGGTATAGTATACGTATAGTATTGGTATAGTACGTATAGTTGACCTGCAGAAAAGCGCTTCTGTATGCACCCAATCGTCTGTATGTGTATAAAATAATTACGATCGTTGCATACACAATCTCATATCTTATACCAGGGCATATGAAATAAGTCAATAAGTTGATAACAGATTACGCGACAAATGTCCTTGTATTGTAATCAATTATGGTGTTTATTCAATACATACAACAAGCTATGGGGTTTTAGTACACAATGTGACAACATGCAGCAAACCCTAAATCAGCCCTGGCCATGCTGGGTAAAGATCAGGGGCGGATCTGGAGGGGGGGGGGTTCCGGGTTGCAACGTTTCAGCCACGGAGTTTACATAGCTCACAGTTTACCACCAGCTGGAGTTGTAAATTTAAATACAGTAAAACACTGGAAAGCGCATTTCGAAGAGCTCGAAAATAGGAAAAAACCCCTAGTTGTGAACGGTAACTCTTGCAATTACTCCCGTACCGTCCGTAGCTAGCTACGGACGGTACGGGAGTATATCGCAAGAGTTACCTTCGCAACTATACAACCACCACCCGTTCCCCAAATGCTGGATCCGCTCCTGAAAACTATCATATAATGAAACCCTACAACATGGAAGCACGGGAGGGACTTCTGACTTCAATACTTCTAACTTCCTTAGACTTCAATACTTCTAACTTCCTTACTTCTAACTTCCTTACTTCTAACTTCCTTACTTCTAACTTCATTACTTCTGACTTCAATACTTCTAATTTCCTTACTTCTAACTTCCTTACTTCTAACTTCATTACTTCTAGCTTCCTTACTTCTAACTTCATTACTTCTGACTTCAATACTTCTAACTTCCTTACTTCTAACTTCCTTACTTCTAACTTCCTTACTTCTAACTTCCATACTTCTAACTTCCTTACTTCTAACTTCATTACTTCTGACTTCAATACTTCTAACTTCCTTACTTCTAACTTCCTTACTTCTAACTTCCTTACTTCTAACTTCCTTACTTCTAACTTCATTACTTCTGACTTCAATACTTCTAACTTCCTTACTTCTAACTTCCTTAATGAAACCCTACAACATGGAAGCACGGGAGGGACTTCTGACTTCAATACTTCTAACTTCCTTACTTCTAACTTCCTTACTTCTAACTTCCTTATTTCTAACTTCATTACTTCTAACTTCCTTACTTCTAACTTCCAAACTTCTAACTTCATTACTTCTAACTTCCTTACTTCTAACTTCCTTACTTCTAAACTTCCTTATTTCTAACTTCATTACTTCTAACTTCCTTACTTCTAACTTCCAAACATTCTAACTTCATTACTTCTAACTTCATTACTTCTAACTGCCTTACTTCTAACTTCATTACTTTCTAACTTCCTTACTTCTAACTTCCTTACTTCTAACTTCATTTACTTCTGACATTCAATACTTCTAACTTCCTTACTTTCTAACTTCCTTACTTCTAACTTCCTTAACTTCTAACTTCAATACTTCTAACTTCCTTACTTCTAACTTCCTTACTTCTAACTTCCTTACTTCTAACTTCCTTATTTCTAACTTCATTACTTCTAACTTCCTTACTTCTAACTTCCAAACTTCTAACTTCATTACTTCTAACTTCCTTACTTCTAACTTCCTTACTTCTAAACTTCCTTACTTCTAACTGCCTTACTTCTAACTTCATTACTTCTAACTTCCTTACTTTCTAACTTCCTTACTTCTAACTTCATTACTTCTGACTTCAATACTTCTAACTTCCTTACTTCTAACTTCCTTACTTCTAACTTCCTTAATTCTAACTTCCTAACTTCCTTACTTCTAACTTCATTACTTCTGACTTCAATACTTCTAACTTCCTTACTTTCTAACTTCCTTACTTCTAACTTCCTTAACTTCTAACTTCAATACTTCTAACTTCCTTACTTCTAACTTCCTTACTTCTAACTGCCTTACTTCTAACTCAATACTTCTAACTTCCTTACTTCTAACTTCCTTACTTCTAACTTCCTTATTTCTAACTTCATTACTTCTAACTTCCTTACTTCTAACTTCAAACTTCTTCTAACTTCATTACTTCTAACTTCCTTACTTCTAACTGCCTTACTTCTAACTTCATTACTTCTAACTTCCTTACTTCTAACTTCCTTACTTCTAACTTCATTACTTCTGACTTCAATACTTCTAACTTCCTTACTTCTAACTTCCTTAACTTCTAACTTTCCTTAACTTCTAACTTCCTTACTTCTCTAACTTCCTTACTTCTAACTTCATTACTTCTGACTTCAATACTTCTAACTTCCTTACATCTAACTTCCTTACTTCTAACTTCATTACTTCTAACTTCCTTATTATTCTAACTTCCTTACTTCTAACTTCCATACTTCTAACTTCCTTACTTCTAACTTCATTACTTCTAACTTCATTACTTCTAACTTCCTTACTTCTAACTTCCTTACGTTCTTCTAACTTTCCTTACTTCTAACTTCATTACTTCTAACTTCCTTACTTCTTCTAACTTCCTTACTTCTAACTTCCTTACTTCTAACTTCCTTAACTTCTAACTTCCTTACTTCTAACTTCCTTACTTCTAACTTCATTACTTCTGACTTCAATACTTCTAACTTCCTTACTTCTAACTTCCTTACTTCTAACTTCATTACTTCTAACTTCCTTACTTCTAACTTCCTTACTTCTAACTTCCATACTTCTAACTTCCTTACTTCTAACTTCATTACTTCTAACTTCATTACTTCTAACTTCCTTACTTCTAACTTCCTTACTTCTTCTAACTTTCTTACTTCTAACTTCATTACTTCTAACTTCATTACTTCTGACTTCAATACTTAGAAGTCAGAAGTAATGATCATTCAGTAATATTTGATAGTGACTCGCGGTGGTATCAGGCTATTTTCATATGAAAATGAGGCATGATCATTGCCCATCAAAAAATAAATACAGAGAATAAATAGTAATGTCCGTTAACATTTTAACGACACGGTTATCGCCCCTGATATCAGTATGGAAATTTACGTCTGATAGAAAATGTGTAATAATGCCAATCAATACGTGGCGTATTTGTGAATGAATGTTTATTTTCACAGGAATTGTCTCAAATGATGTCTCTGATATAAAGAACAGTTTGTGCCGGCTGAGTGGGCATGTACCTTTAACGTAAATTTCCAAGTCGCTTAGCATTGACCTTGAGCACAAGAGCCGTGTGGGCGTGCTATAGAATAATAATGTGGATGATGACAAATAAGTAACAAAGTAACAAGCAGAGTACAGTGAATCCTCTCTAAACCGGACACACTGGAGGTCCCCAGGGTGCCCGGATTAGAGAGGTTTCACTGTAAATCAGGCATTTGATCATTCTGAACCATAGTTGTGTGCTATGCGACCACGAACATACATTATCACCAGAGATAAATGGCCGAGAAACTCATGATGAAAAATAAGATCACCTGTCTTTCCTTGGTGTCCGGCTTAGAGAGGTTTCATTGTAGCATACATGTATACAGCAGATTGTCGAATATTGTAACGCAAATTAAATAAAATAAATATATACTTTAACGCACATCTCAATGTCATTTTGGCATTAAGCAAAGCGGCCGATTGGATGGGATATAGCATGAAAACATGGGTGATTACAAATATGTTCATGATGTTTCAAGCCATTCTGTCTTACTGCAAGTAGACAGCCGAAAACTCGGACTCAAATCTCGGACAGACATATGGGCAGACGAAGAGGCTGACAGCTTCGCGACTATATCAACCAAGATAATAATATTAATTATAATAATAATAATAATTTAATAATAACAAAAAAACAAACATCACGGTATTCTTTCTCTGGCCATGATCAACATGTGCACCGAATTTGGTTTCGATCCGTCAAGTAGAACTTGAGTTATTACGCGGAAACAGAAGAAGGCGAAGCGGTCAATGGGACATATTCAATTAACTAATCAGAACATTTCGAAAACCAATAAGGTTTTCGGCTTGCCTTGCTAATCAAGTACAGCGAATATGCTGCAGGTGTGACTTGCGTTATTGCACGGAACGGGATATAGAATACGAAAATTAAAAATGGTCGCCAATGTGAGATAAGTCGTCAGCAGTCAGGCTCAGTCAATCCATCTGCTTTATTTTATACGGAGCCCCTCAGGGGACGTATAATTCGTTTTTCATTTATTCCTTCTCACGAAATAACAATTAATTCCCACGGGAACGAGTTGTTAATTCGCATGAACGAATTGTTCAATCCGTAATTTCAAGCCCAGTGTTCAAGTATTTTGAAATAAAGAAAATGATACATATTGGCAATATGCTGGACACGTGCGACAGATATATTTTAGTGAATCACTCACCTGTATCCATATGTATTTTACCGAATGCCCGTGGCGGGTGTTCATTGGATTATCCTGAGTCATATATATATATATAATCACTTGAATCACCGTCATTCATACACTACATAGCTGAAGATAGACTATTCTCCATGTATGGCTGGCAATACGTGTCATCAATACCGTTTCTAACCCGTCCTGATGTGTTATAACCGACTGTGCTGAACGTCGCGCTAGGGTAAAATGTTCACGATAGAATAGGCGCCAGATTCTTGACGAATTCCCATTCAGTTACATTCAGGAACTACTGAATAAACACATGTTCGTCTAGTAACCGGCGCAAACAAATTGCGCCGTTTACATGACGAATATTACGTTTATACGATAGTTCGCATTAGAGCAGAATTGCATCTCGTCTGGAAACCGGTGGATTTGAAATGTGAAACATTGTACGCCGGCGCGGAGTGCAGCACCGTCACAGTTATGACATGTATTGCCATAAATAAAAACATCACCATCCTTACACACTGGTAGATAATTGGCGTTATATTTTATAGTGTAAAATAATAATATCACGATATGTCGTTAACAGTACTAGCAATAGTAGAGACTGGTACACTCGATTTATGACTTAGAAACGAAGCAGCAGCTACATGTATCATTATATGAATCAATACATGGACGTAGAAACGTATTTCACTGACAGTACGGAGCCCCGCAGGGGACGTAGAATTGTTTTTTGTTATTAATTCATTCCCATGAAAAAACAGTTCGTTCCCTACATCATGTGCATCACACTCTTGGTTAACCCATACCAATTGATTGTATATGTTATCTCCCTTGATCATGTTAAGATAGCATATTGTGAAACGCACATGGGGGCAGCTACTGTAGTGCTAAATGGCGAGTACGACCCAGACAATAGTGCCCTGTGCCAACTTATCCTATGGCGCTATGGTATGTCTTGTTATGTATCTAAAACTATTCATATACTATTCTCTACTATCACAGGTTTGTGCTCAGTTTATCAGTTAAATTTTGGAAGATACTAATCTAGACGTTTCGTGCGCATGAATACAGCATATATTATCTTTAAGTCTCACGGGATAGTACGGAGCTAGCAGTAAAAGGGGGTGGACTATTTTCTATATATTCCAGTACTGACCCTGTAAGTTACACCAGTGTGTTTTACAAAGTTAACTTACCCCACACACTGATCCGTGTTTAGGGATATAACATATTTCAGTACTTTCAGTACTTTGATTTACATTTGTTTTTGTCTTTATTTTCTTTTTAGTCACAAACATACATGTTACAGAATATGAAATATATACATGTGTAGTCACTGGAGTGTACATGACAGCCGGGTACGAGTCCACATTATTTCAATTATTTTAATACAGTTGAATCTTCTATATCAAACACCACGGGTACCATCGGCGTGTTCGGTAAAACGAGGTTCAACTATATAACTCACTCATGTACCTTTAAGCCCCGTTTTTTCAACAGGTCCATGCTGTGGCCCTGGCAGCTGGTGATTGAATGCTTACAGTGGAAAACTCGCTATACCGGACACCCTGGCGGTACATATTGTGTTCGGTACAGCGATGCTCCACTGTACTCAAATGTCTCATTCCGATTGCCAAGTGTGAAATGACAATGACTATATTTTAACGTCCTAGCAATAGCTAAGGTCACATAAGTACGGAATCAAATGTTAACGTCCCATTCGACAGACCAGTTGGATGGAAATATTATCAAAACATGTACATGCCCTGGGGTAGGTTTTGAACTCACAACCTTCAGTAGTGAAGTCCTGTACTCTGTCCCTGAGCCACTGCCGATCCCAGTGTGTGGAAGGGTTGAGTCAATATTAGCAACAAGCAACATGACACATACAAGTAGTATGTGTTGTATTATGTATGCATTATAGCACAAAACATAGCCTCAACAGGCCCGTATGCAGGAATTAGTTTAGGGGGTGGGGAGGGGGTGCGTTATCGACGGCGCGAAGGGCTACACATTCATTTGTTGTGCATATCCACGGACAGACCTCAGAAGATTAACACTTTCACCCCTAAGTAACTGGACTGGATTTGCATATGTTAATTGTGCAACCATGTCAATCATCACACACTTATTTATGAACATGGGGGTGTTTTTGTTTTCAAAATTATGAAAAATACTTGAACAAAATGCAAATTTTGATGAGACGGCTCGTCACGATCCGGCTCATCTGGATCTACACTTTTCGCCAATGTCACTATATAGACCTGTGGTCTTGAAATGGTTAATGGGGTGGGGTGCGTACGCACCCGTCAAACCCCCTCTGCATACGGGCCTGCTCAGACAAACTAGTGGTATATGAGCAAGATGTGATGATGCAATCGTTACGCTGAGGATACGCCATTATGTTTGTGGAAAATTCTAAATATTTTCCGTCTATGCGCTCAGAAGTATATGTCGCGACCACAATTTGAACCGTCTCGTAGCGACGGTTCAAATGAGTGGTTGCAACATATACTTTCAATAACAAAAATCAAAATAAATATGTAAAACAGTTCATACTGTAAAGGTGTATTCCGCATGTAATAGATGGAGTGGGGTTTCCCCAAGTAATCCGGTTTCCTCCCACAGTAAGAACTGCCATTACATATCAATCCCTGCCAACCAAAGCATTTTTGGCGGGAGACATAGTGTCTCCACGCTATTGGGATCGTGATTCTGGCCGTTTGCACGGGTCTACTTTCGGAAGTGGCTCTCTGTTCATCGGGGGACGTCTCAATAGGCTCAATTTGCGTTCGCAATTAACAACAGTCAGGTGACATTTAAAGTCAGCGAGTGAACAGAAAGCAAGTTATTAATAGCAACGGCAATGCTCAACATTATCTGTAAAATAGTTGCCATGCCCAACTTTACTTTTGAAGAGAACAAATTGCTGTTATTGAGACGCCCCCCGTATTGTGTACCACGCAGTCGCAATGCGACGTCGAAGGCCATTTCTTGTTCATATTGTGGTTTACGGGCGATTTTCGAAAAATTACACCTCTGGGTGAGCGAAACAAAATTCATGAAAACATTTTGCCGTTCATGCAGCATACACGTATGTAGACCTACGCCCAGTCATAATTTTGGAAAGATTTCACATAATACGTCTGCAATATACCTCGTAAAACGGTTTATTAGTCGGACATAAAGCACCTTTGCTTCATCAACCTATTTGTGTTTAGAGCAGGCTGTATTTTCCAAACACCAGTAACTGATCAAATTCTCCAAATTTGCAGATTGTACATCCAATAATCAACATCGAATATATTTCTAACAAGGAATTTCTGAGTATGCAAATTTACAAGTGGCTACTTGTCTCCCGCCAGTCAGTACTTTTAGTACTTTGATTATAATTATGTAGATGTTTTAGTGACCTCCCTCGTTTGTAATACGTGTATACAGTTTACATATGTTGTTGTGACTGGAGAAATGGGGCTTATGGCTTTTGTGCCAGTGTATATCCAGATCAGTCTGTACATCAGCACAGTCTGGTCAGAATCTGGACTGTCCACCATTGCATCAATGAAATACCTGTAAGCCATAAGCCAATACGGCTCAATGAGTGTCCAAGTCGGCCATCTCCAGTGAGATGGCTCCTTACGATGGCTCGTTACAGTAACGAGACGATGGTCACAAACATGTTATCCCATCACAGTTAGGAATCTATTACGTTTAATCATATGATGAGCATGTGTCCAACGGGTCCTTAGACCTTCCACGCCTGCATGTATTATACCATGGTATGTTACATGTTAAGTTCGAACTTTTCCATTAATTAAAACCACAGGTTGAAGTAACGGACAAAGGTCTATAAATACATTACATATACCTAAAAAATCAGTAAGTGGAAACAATAAGTTGAACAAGAAAGCTTACGCCCTGTTAGAATACAATGTAACGACTTAAAACAGGGATATTTTTTTTTAACTTTCTGTTTTTTCACTTATTAATACTGTTTGTTATATTTAATGTATTTATAGGCCTTGGTATGTTACTTCAACCTGTGATTAAAAAGGGATATTTTTTCACAATAATACGAATAATGAGAAACAGTGACTGCAGATCCTGGTGAGATGGCTAGTTACAAGCCGGCTGATCTGGATCTACATATTGCAATGATTGAATGTACATGTATGATATGACTGTGTGGTTGAAAGGGCTAATAACACTCCCTCATCTCGTGACAAAGACCAGAATGCATACTTATATATTAATTAAATAAATGGCATTTTTATGAAAGAGTCCTGGTTTCAATGTCAAAATATATTTATCTCGTCCTAATTAGGAAATACTAACTCATAATTATGAGATAACATATCCTAATTAGGACGTTGTATCTCCTAGTTAGGACTTATTATCTCCTAATTAGGAGATACTAACTGTTAATTAGGAGATATTATCTCCTACTTCGGAGATAAATCATGTTTAGCATTGACACACATAGTAAGTCCTAATTAGGAGATAATAGGTCATAATTAGGAGATAATAAGTCCTAAGTTGTAGAAAATAAGTCCTAATTAGGAGATACTAACAATATCTCCTAATTAAGAGTTAATATTTCATAGTTAGGACTTATTCTCTGCTAATTAGTAGATACAAGTAGCTTAGTATTGGCACCTGGGGCCGGTTTCACTAAACTTCGTACGACTGAAATGTTCGTAAGTGCAAATTTATGATCGTCTGGAAATTTCAATTCATGGATTTACATTTATAGTCGCACGAAGTTTAGTAAAACATACATTTTATCCAAACGTTGAATAAACGTAAACTATCATACATGCACAAATATGAAAGGATACATTTATACAGCTAGAACGAAATAATTCCGGGGACATAAATATGAATCCATATCCTGCTCGGGACAATGCTAGTTATCTCTCTTGAATCAACTGATACCGAACAATTAAGGCGTGTTCCGAACTTACATGGGAAAAGTACGGAGCCGCAGGGGACATGGATTTGTTTATATTGATTCGTTCCCACGAAATAACAATCCGTTCCCTCGAATTAACAATTCGTTCCCACGAAATGACAATTCGTTCCCTCGTATTAACAATTCGTTCCCACGATATAACAATTCGTTCTCTCGAATTAACAATTCGTTCCCACGAAATTACAATTCGTTCCCTCAATTTAACAATTCGTACCCTCGAATTAACAATACGTTGCCACGATATAACAATTCGTTCCCACGAATTAACAATTCGCTACCGATATCACGTTGTTCTCGAATTTCTGTGGTACATGTTGTACACAAATATTGTATTCATATGCATGTCATATTTGTGGTCTGGCTCAAACGCCACAAGAAGTAGCACTGGTCGATGTCTGATACAGCTACTACATGTACAATGTACGGTGGCTGAAATGAGAATTCACTGCGCAGTATTATATGCACTCATACGAGCATGTCCTCATATAATGTAAACATATACAGTGGATCCTCTCTAAACAGGGCACATATACATGTTAGTTGTACTGAGTTTTGATTTGTTTCATTGCATTTTGCTCAAATATTAATGAATGTTCATGACCGCAAAGCATCTACGCATGTCGTGAAATAGTCATCTGTCTGTTTTACAGTGGAACCACTCTAAATCGGACACCCTGGGGACCTCCCAGGGTGTCCGGTTTAGAGATGTTCCACTGTATCGTATCTCGCATCTCAATTACCGTTGAAACAAATTGTCATTTCTATGGCATGTGTAATTGTACGTTCGACTCCAAACCATTATGAAGGTATCACGCCAGTAATACCAAAATCATGTATACATGTACGTCATTGTTCACATATTGGATGTTAAGGAATTAAATGCTAGTGAGCGTTAGCGTTAGCGACCGCAGTCATTAGTTATTTAAACATTCAATATGTGAACAGTAACATAGACATATTCTGGTAAAGTAAACTTCATTCACTATTACCCCACGTTTTGAATGGTATTATTATACATTTTATATCAGACGTAAATTTCCACACTGATATCAGGGGCGATAACCGTATTTCCTTAAAATGTTAACGGACACTACTATTTATTCTCTGGAAAGTGTTTTGATGTGCAATGAACATACTTTATAATTATTCGAAAATCTTATTTTTTCATTTGGCGCATTTAATTAGTATAAATATCGTGCCTCCTTGCATAAATTATATGAAATAAGCCTGATACCGCTGATACGAGTCACTATCAGTAAAACAAAAAATTAGTAAATGATTATATCTATATAGCGGGCACTCGTAATTGTTAGAACTGGTGAAATAAAGACACAATTCTACACTTATTTAATTCCTATAAAGAACATGTTGTGCCTTCTGAGTGGGCATGTACCTTTATCCATGTTAACGACGCTAAATTTCACTTCTTCATTTCTTCGCCGTGAAGAAACGCTAATTTGCCTCCAGGATGCGTAAAACAGTATGGCGAAGGAACGAATGTTAAGGGGGCGCAAATTTACGTGGAGTAATATTTCACCTCGTAAATATATTACTTTAACGCGATAATTAGCATCTAGGAGGCGTAAAACAGCGTGACAGAGATACCAAGGTTAAAGGTACATGCCCACTCAGTAGGCACACGATGTTCTTTATAGGGATTAAGTAAGTGTATAATTGTGTCACTATTCCACCAGTTCTAAGAATTACGAATGCCCGCTATACAGATACAATCATTAAGTAATATTCATTTTACTGATAGTGACGCGCGGTGGTACATGTATCAGGCTATTTTCATATGCAAATGAGGCATGACATTTTTTAATTATTTATACTAATTAAATGAGTCACCTGAAAAAATACGTCCGACAGATTATAAAATATGATCATTGCACATCAAAAATTCAATACAAAGAATACATAGTAATGTAAGTTAACATTTTAAGGAAACACGGTTATCGCCCCTGGTACATTGTATCAGTGTGGAAATTTATGTCTAATATATAAAATGTATACTAATGTCAATCAATACGTGAGGTAATGGTGAATGCATGTTTATTTTGCCAGAAAATGTATCAGATTATATCTCTGATATAAAGAACATGTTGTGAACACTGAGTGGCCATGTACCTTTAATTATTAATGTGCGTTCCTCAGTTTCTAAGCCACGATAGTTTACGTTTCCCCGACGCTAAACGAAGGAACGCGGAAACTAAATGTCCCTAACCCGCCACCTTAGTTACATTTCTTCAGCCTCAGCTATGTAGTATCAGGTCGCCTTTAATGAGCTCTTTCATCACTGAAAATCAATTCGTGAACATGATACGTGATCATTTATGTATTTCTGCGTCTATGTATCACATTCACAGCCCCATGCTGGTAATGAATCATCA
>JAQRGA010002585.1:0-12307 GCA_029237695.1 Conchocele bisecta
GCTTTACTAATTGAGATATCACAATTCTGTAAACGGTTTCGGTTCAGGAAGGCGAGTATATGCGTTTGTACAACGTTTCAGCCGAATCGGACTCGGAAAAAAGGTGCCAAATTTTTCAACGTAGTCGATAGGGCTGGAAATTGGCATGCCGTAGAATGTGCATCTCAGAACAAAGATGGCGTTTACAGAATGTCGTTATCGCAAATAGTAAAGGCGCCAGTAGCGTCGATAAAGTTTGAAACTAAATCACGATTTGCTGCTTTTCTATTTGAGATAGCGACTTTCTGCAAACGCCATATTGTTCTGAGATCCAAAATTCCTCGACATTGACAATTTCCAGCCGGATCGGACTACGTTGAAAAAATTTGGCAAACTTTCCGAGTCGATTCGGCTGAAAAACTTAAATTTATACACGCAATATATCTCGCCCTCCCTGAACCAGAAACCGTTTACAGAAGTGTGATATCTCAATTAGTAAAGCTGTAATCGCCCACCGTACAAAAGTTTGAAAACTTTCGACGTTCATTTTAACCGCGTCGTTAAGGTAAGATATCGATTTTCCGTGACCGGCATCGTGTTAATCGAGGGGGAATTTACTATCGGCTGCAAATTTTCAGCCGGATCGGACAACGCTTGAAATTTTGGCAACTTCCCAAAATAGATTCGGCTGAAACTTTGCACACCCGGTTATTTTGCATCACTGACCAAGAATCCGTTTACAGAAAGTGTAATATCTCAATTAGTAAGGCTGTTTATAAAAATCCGCCGTACAAAACGTTTTAAGCTTTCAACGTTCATTTACGGTGTCGTTAGTTTAAGATATCGATTTTTCCTTTTTGTGAACGGTATTCGTGTTTAGCGACGAAAATCCAATAGGGATGCCAATTTTCAGCCCAATCGAAGCACGGCATTTACGGATATCCACGTTTCGTAAACGGCACCCGGTTTTATTTCCATTCTCAACAAAAATATGCTTTGACAGCATTGGAAATGATTCTGAAGTTTTATTCTACCAAAATCCTGTTGTTGATGTGAACAATGGAAAAATAGAACGCAGACGACACAATTTAATTTCAGCAGTGTAAGGGGTTTTAAATCGTTATTCCAAACTGCAATTATAAAAAAAATATTACCAGTGCCTGGATTCCTTTTTCAACTACTAATTTGTTGAAAAGGGATATGTTCAAGTCTTCTTCAGTCGAGGGGTTGTAGAGTGACGGACTTCAGTGCAGTAGGTAGTGAGTTCGAATCTTAGTTTTTCATAAAAATATATATTTTACATTTTTTTTATTTGCTTATATTTTATTCCAATTTTCAGCCCAATCGGAGCATGGCATTTACGACTTTATTAATTAGATATCCAATTTTCTTTTCGGGTAAACGGCTTCGTGTTGTGTTCAGCGACCGTTTTTTTCCCAATTTCAACAAAACATGGTTTTTGACAGCAATGGAAATAATTCCAAAGTTCTACCAAACCATGTTGGTTGATATGAACACTGGCAAATAGAACGCAAAACAGCAGACGACACAATTTAATTCAGCAGTGTAAGTGTTTAAATTTAAACATTGATCAACCGTTGTTCAATTAGCGTGGCATATGGTTCAACTCACATGTTTCGCTAAAAAGCGGGCAGTAATGTATGATTTAAAACAGCTACTACACGCGTTCATATTTTCATTTATTGAAAATAATGTTTCATGTTTTCATCATGACGTATTGCGTTAGTTTCTTCTTTAACATGGGTTTTATCTGTATACTTAGGGTATTCTTGTTCTATTTGCAACCGTTTACTTGTGACTTCCAATCTCCCGAGAATCATGTTCCTACTAATTTCCGGACATCACCTATTTCGTACGCGTGACGTCTCAGTGAAAATATGCGTTTTGTTTTCTGGGCAACAAAACTGTGCGCTATGCACCTGATTTGAATAAGTTATCTAGTTTAGGAAAGTGGCGTACCGTGTAAGTACCAGGGACCTTGTACTGTGTAAGCTGTAGCTCCCGATGCTTAAAAACGCTTCAGTATCTTGACATGCGTCCACGATACATCAGTACTCTCCACTTATTTATATGTTAGTCGTGACAAGTCACTACATATGTTCACGCATGCCTACCAACGTTAGTTCGGGGCGCCTTACGATCGATGAACCTTAAATGTGGCTGTGACTGGAGAATAGTGATTTACGAGTTGTTTTGCGACCATTGTAGATCCAGGTTAGGTCTGCCTGTGCATCGCACAGTCTGATCCAAGGTTCTGCACAGTTCGGAAAATAGTTAAAACAGGTGTATTATAATATCATAGCCTCGTTTTTCGTGTATTATACATATTGATGATAGAGTGCACGTGCATGCATTTCACTATTACTATTGCACATGTATCTTGGTGCTCAAAGAATAAAAAATGTACTGTGTGTCAGTGGTATCAAAGTGGGGAGAAAAAGGGTAAAATCCATCGATTGCAGAAATTGTGTTCTATTTACCTGGTCTAGAGTTCGAACCTACAAAAACGCATTACTTTTGTCGATATTATTGTGTTCTTTTTTTTTGAAGTGGTTGCTGGAGAGGGAAATATGTGAAGCGGTGAGAGCTATCACTATGGCTGTATGACCCCAATGTGACATGATCTGCGAGAAAAGTACTCACAGATTCTTCATGTAGGACACATATGAAATGTGCATTTAATTATTTGTTTTCTTCAAAGTGATACTAGCGTTCTACATGTGAGTATTTCCATACGTTAGTTATGTAATTTGTAAGAGAAATAACACCATATAAAAAAAAAAAATATATAATAAAAATATAAGCAAATAAAAAATATGTATATATATTTATGAAAAACTAAGATTCGAACTCACTACCTACGGCACTGAAGTCCGTCACTCTAAACCCCTCGACTAAATAAGACTTTAACATATATCTCAAAATTAGTATTGAAAGGAATACAGGTACTGGTATATTTTTTTATAATTGCAGTTTGGATAACGATTTAACCCTTACATGCTGAATAAAATTTTGTCTTCTGCATTATACTTTCCATTGTTCACATCAACATCATATCATGGTTTTGGTAGAACTTTAGAATCATTTTCCATTGCTGTCAAGGCATTATTTTGTTGAGATGGAAATAAAGCGGTTTGCCGTTTACGAAACGTGGATATCCGTAAATGCCGTGCTTCGATTTGGGCTGAAAATTGGCATCCCTATTGGATTTTCGTCGCTAAAACACGATACCGTTCACAAATAATCGATATCTTAAAAAAAATAACGACACGGTAAATGACGTTGAAAAGTTTAAAACGTTGTACGGCGATTACAGCCTTACTAATTGAGATATTACACACTATAAACGATTTCTGGTTCAGGATGCAAAATTTATCCGTGTGCAAAGTTTTCAGCCGAATCTATTTTGGGAAGTTGCCAAAATTTCAGCTTGTCCGATCCGGCTGAAAATTGGCAGGCCGATAGGATTTAATTTTCCCTCGATTAAACACGATGCCGGTCACGGAAAATCGATATCTTCCTTAACGACGCCGAAAATGACTCGAAAGTTTTCAAACATTTGTACGGCGATTACAGCTTTAACTAATTGAGATATCACACAAATTCTGTAAACGGTTTTTCTGGTTCAGTAGGCGAGATATATGCGTGTACAAACCGTTTCAGCCGAATCGGACCTCGGAAAGGGTGCCAAATTTTCAACTAGTCCCGATACGGCTGGAATTGCATGCGCTGGGAAAATTTGGGCATCTAGAACAAGATAGCGTTTTACAGAAAGTCGTTATCGCAAATAGTAAAGGCGCCCAGTACGTCGAAAGTTTGAAAACGAAAATCACGATGCTGCTTTTCTATTTGAGATAACGACTTCTGCAAAACGCCATATTGTTCTGAGCCATCCAAATTCCCATCGGACATGCCAATTCCAGCCGGATCGACTACGTTAAAATTTGGGCAACTTTCCAGTCCGATTCGGCTGAAACTTTATTTTTACACGCATATCTCGCCTCCCTGAACCAGAAACCGTTTACAGAAGTGTGATCTCAATTAGTAAAGCTGTAATCGCCGTACAAAGTTTGTTAAACTTTTCGACGTCATTTACGGCGTCGTTAAGGAAGATATCGATTTTCCGTACCGGCATCGTGTTAATCGAGTGGGAAATCCTATCGGCCTGCCAATTTTCAGCCGGATCGGACAACGCTGAAATTTTTGGCAACTTCCCAAAATAGATTCGCTGAAACTTTGCACACGATAAAAATATGCATCCCTGAACCAGAATCCGTTTTACAGAAGTGTAATATCTACAATTAGTAAGGCTGTAAATCGCCGTACAACGTTTTTAAACTTTCAACGTCATTTACGGTGTCGTAGTTAAGATATCGATTTTTCGTGGAACGGTATCGTGTTTAAGCGACGAAATCCAAAAGGGGATGCCATTTTTCAGCCCAATCGAAGCACGGCATTTACGGATATCCCACGTTTCGTAAACGCACCCGGTTTATTTTTTTCCCATCTCAACAAAATATGCTTTGACAGCATTGGAAATGATTCTGAAGTTCTACCAAACCATGTTGTTTGATGTGAACAATGAAAAATAGAAGGCAGACGACACAATTTAATTCAGCAGTGTAAGGGTTAAATCGGTTATTCCAAACTGCAATTATAAAAAATATACCAGTGCCTGGATTCCTTTTACAATACTAATTTTTGAGATATATGTTCAAGTCTTCTTCAGTCGAGGGGTTAGAGTGACGGACTTCAGTGCAGTAGTAGTGAGTTCGAATCTTAGTTTTTCATAAATAGATATACCATATTTTTTATTTTTTTTTGCTTATATTTTATTCCCAATTTTTTCAGCCCAATCGGAGCATGGCATTTTACGACTTTATTAATAAGATATCCCAATTTTCGTAAACGCATCTGTTGTGTTCAGCGACCCCCGTTTTTTTCCCAATATCAACAAAAAACATGGTTTGACAGCAATGGAAATAATTCCAAAGTTCTACCAAACCAATTTGTGTTGATATGAACACTGGCAAATAGAACGAAACAAACAGACGACACAATTTAATTCAGCATGTAAGTGTTAAATTAACATGATCAACCGTTGTCAATTAGCGTGGCATATGTTCGAACTCACATGTTCGCTAAAAGAAAAAGCGGCAGTAATGTATGATTTAAAACAGCCTACAAAACCACCGCGTTCATATTTTCATTTATTGAAAATGTATCAATTATTCATCATGACGATTGCGTAGTTTCTTCTTTACATTTTGGGGTTTATCTGTATACTTAGGGTATCTTGTTCTCTATTTGCAACCGTTTACTTGTGACTTCCAATCTCCCGATAAATCATGTTCCTACTAATTTCCGACATCACCTATTTTCGTACGCTGGACGTCTCAGTGAAAATATGCTTTTGTTTTCTGGGCAAACTGTGCGCTATGCACCTGATTTGAATAAGTTAATCTGATTAGGAAAGTGGCGTACCGTGTAGTACCAGGACCCTGTACTGTGTAGCTGTAGCTCCCGATGCTAAAACGCTTCAGTATCTTGACATGCGTCCACGATACATCAGTACTCTCCACTATATATGGTTAGTCCGTGACAAGTCACATACAATAATGTTTCACCCGCATGCCTACCAACGTTAGTTCGGGGGCGCCTTAACGATTCGATGAACCTTAAATGTGGCTGTGACTGGAGAATAGTGATTTACGAGTTTTTGCGACCATTGTATATCCAGGTTAGGTCTGCCTGCATCCGCACAAGTCCTGATCAGGTTCTGCAACAGTTCCGGAAAATAGTTAAAACAGGTGTATTATAATATCATAGCCTCGTTTTTCGTGATTATACATATAGATAGAGTGCACGTGCATGCATTTCACTATACTATTGCACATGTATCTTGGTGCTCAAGAATAAAAATGACTGTGTCAGTGGGTTTACAAAGTGGGAGATAAAAACCATACGATTCAGAAAATTGTGTTCATTCTACCTGTCTAGAGTTCGAACCCTCACAAAAACGCATTACTTTTGTCGATATTATTTGTGTTCTTTTTATGAGTGGTTGCGGAGAGGGAAATATGGTTGAAGCGGTGAGAGCTATCACTATGGCTGTATGACCCCAATGTGACATGATCTGCGAGAAAATACTCACAGATTCTTCATGTAGACACATATGAAATGTGCATTTAATTATTTGTTTTCTTCAAAGTGAATACTAGCGTCTACATGTGAGTATTTCATACGTATTAATGTAATTTGTAAGAGAAACACATAAAAAAAAAAAATATATAATAAAATATAAGCAAATAAAAAATATGTATATATATTTATGAAAAACTAAGATTCGAACTCACTACCTACGGCACTGAAGTCCGTCACTCTAACCCCTCGACTAAATAAGACTTTAACATATATCTCAAAATTAGTATTGAAAAGGAATACAGGTACTGGTATATTTTTTATAATTGCAGTTTGGACTAACGATTTAACCCTTACACTGCTGAATAAAATTTTGTCGTCTGCATTCTACTTTCCATTGTTCACATCAACATCATATCATGGTTTGGTAGACTTTAGAATCATTTCCATTGCTGTCAAGGCAATATATTTTTGAGATGGAAATAAAGCCGGTGCCGTTTACGAAACGTGATATCCGTAAATGCCCCCGTGCTTCGATTGGGCTGAAAATTGCATCCCTATTGGATTTTCGTCGCTAAACACGATACCGTTCACAAATAATCGATATCTTAACTAACGACACGGTAAATGACGTTGAAACAAAAGTTGTAAAACGTTTGTACGGCGATTACAGCCCTTAACAAATTGAGATATTACACTTCTGTAAACGGATTCTGGTTCGGATGAATCAATATTTATCCGTGTGCAAAGTTTTCAGACCGAACTATTTTGGGAAGTTGCCAAAATTTGCAGCGTTGTCCGATCCGCTGAAAATTGGCAGGCCGATAGGAAATTCCCTCTCGATTAACACGATGCCGGTCACGGAAAATCGATATCTTTCCTAACGACGCCGTAAAGACGTCGAAAGTTTCAAACTTTGTACTGCGATTACAGCTTACTAATTGAGATATCACACTTCTGTAAACGGGTTTCTGGTTCAGGAAGGCGAAGATAAATAAGTTGTACAACGTTTCATTCCGAATCGACTCGGAAAAGGTGCCAAAAATTTTCAACGGTTAGTCCGACGGCTGGAAATTGGCATGCCGCAGAAATCATCTCAGAACAAGAAATGGCGTTTTACAGAAAGTTCGTTATCGCAAATAGTAAAGGCGGCCCAGTAGCGTCGAAAGTTTTTGAAAACTAAATTCACGAATTTGCTGCTTTCTATTTGCGATAGCGACCTTTCTGCAAACGCCCATATTGTTTCTGAGATCCCAAATCCCTTATCGACATGCCAATTCCAGCCGATCGGACTACGTTGAAAATTTGGCAACTTTCCGAGTCCGATTCGGCTTGAAACTTTATTTAATACACGCATATAGCTCGCCTGCCCTGATAACCAGAAACCGTTTACAGAACGTGTGGATATCTCAATTAGTAAAGCTGTAATCGCCGTACACAAAGTTTTGAAACTTTCGACGTCATTTACGGCGTTCCGTTAAGGAAGATATCGATTTTCCGTTTGACCCGGGCATAGAGTTAAATCGAGGGGAAACTCCTAATCGCCTGCGCAATTTTCCCAGTTTTCAGCCGGATCGCGGACAACGGCTGAAATTTTTGGCAAATTCCCTAAAATTACCCAAAAAATTCGGCTGAAACATTTGGCACCCACGGATAATAAAATTTTGCATCCCTGAACCAGAAATCCGTTTACAGAAGTGTAAATATCTACAAATTAGTAAGGCTGTTAATCCGCTACAACGTTTTAAGCTTTCAACGTCATTTTACGGTTGTCGTTAGTTAAGATATCGATTTTCCGTGACCGGCATCGTGTTAATCGAGGAAATCCTATCGCCTGCCAATTTTCAGCCGGATCGGACAACGCCTGAAATTTTGCAACTTCCCAAAATAGGATTCGGCTGAAACTTTGCACACGGATAAATATTGCATCCCTGAACCAGAATCCGTTTACAGAAGTGTAATATCTCAATTAGTAAGGCTGTAATCGCCGTACAACGTTTTAAGCTTTCAACGTCATTTACGGTGTTTTCGTTAGTTAAGATATCGATTTTTCGTGAACGGTATCGTGTTTAGCGACGAAAATCCAATAGGGATGCCAATTTTCAGCCCAATCGAAGCACGGCATTTACGGATATCACGTTTCGTAAACGGCACCCCGGTTTTATTTCCATCTCAACAAAATATGCTTTGACAGCATTGGAAATGATTCTGAAGTTCTACCAAACCATGTTGTTGATGTGAATGGAAAATAGAACGCAGACCGACACAATTTAATTCAGCAGTGTAAGGGTTAAATTCGTTATTCCAAACTGCAAATTATAAAAAAATATAACCAGTGCCTGGGATTCCTTTCAATACTAATTTTGAGATATATTTGTTCTTCAAAGTCTCTTCAGTCGAGGGTAGAGTGACGGACTTCAGTGCAGTAGGTAGTGAGTTCGAATCTTTAGTTTTTCATAAATATATATACATATTTTTTATTTGCTTATATTTTATTTCCAATTTTCAGCCCAATCGAGCATGGCATTTACGACTTTATTAATTAAGATATCCAATTTTTCGTAAACGGCAGGTCGTGTTTGTGTTTTCAGAACGACCCCGTTTTTTTCCCAATTCAACAAAACATGGTTTGACAGCAATGGAAATAATTCCAAAGTTCTACCAAACAACCATGTTGTTGATATGAACACTGGCAAATAGAACGCAAACAGCAGACGACACAATTTTAATTCAGCAGTGTAAGTGTTAAATTAACATTGATCCAACCGTTGTCAATTAGCGTGGCATATGTTCAACTCACAGTTCGCTAAAAAGCGGGCAGTAATGTATGAATTTAAAACAGCCTACAAAACCACGCGTTCATATTTTCAATTATTGAAAATGTATCATGTATTCATCATGACGTATTGCGTTAGTTTTCTTCTTCAAACATGGGTTTATCTGTATACTTAGGGTATCTTGTTCTCTATTTGCAACCGTTTACCTTGTGACTTCCAATCTCCCGATAAATCATGTTCCTACTATTTCCGGACATCACCATTTTTTCGTACGAAACGTGACGTCTCAGTGAAAATATGCGTTTTGTTTCTGGCAAACTGTGCGCTATGCACCTGATTTGAATAAGTTATCTGATTAGGAAAGGTGGCGTACCGTGTAGTACCAGGACCCTTGTTACTGTGTAGCTGTAGCTCCCGATGCTAAAAAAACGCTTCAGTATCTTGACATGCGTCCACGTACATCATACTCTCCACTATATATGTTAGTCGTGACAAGTCACATACATATGTTCACCGCATGCCTACCAACGTTAGTTTCGGGGCGCCTTAACGATCGATGAACCACCCCTAAATGTGGCTGTGACTGGAGAATAGTGATTTTACGAGTTTTTGCGACCCATTGTAGATCCAGGTTAGGTCTTGCCTGTGCATCCGCACAGTCTGATCAGGTTCTGCACAGTTCGGAAAATAGTTAAAACAGGTGTATTATAATATCATAGCCTCGTTTTCGTGTATTATACATATATATAGAATGCACGTGCATGCATTTCACTAATACTATTGCACATTTGTATCTTGGTGCTCAAGAATAAAAATGTACTGTGTGTCAGTGGTATCAAAGTGGGAGAAAATCCATACGATTGCAGAAATTGTGTTCATTCTACCTGGTCTAGAGTTCGAACCTCACAAAACGCATTACTTTTTTGTCGATATTATTGTGTTTCTTTTTATGAGTGGTTGCTGGAGAGGGAGATATGTGAAGCGGTGAGAGCTATCACTATGGCTGTATGACCCCAATGTGACATGATCTGCGAGAAAATACTCACAGATTTCTTCATGTAGACACATAATGCAAATGTGTCAATTAATTATTTTTGTTTTCTTCAAAGTGATACTAGCGTTCTACATGTGAGATTTCATACGTAGTTAATGTTAATTTGTAAGAGAAACACATATAAAAAAAAAATATATAATAAAAACATAAATAGCAAATAAAAAAATATAAAATATATATATTTATGAAAAACTAAGATTCGACTCACTACCTACGGCACTGAAGTCCGTCACTCTAACCCCTCGACTAAATAAGACTTAACATATATCTCAAAATTAGTATTGAAAAGGAATACAGGTACTGGTAATATTTTTTATAATTGCAGTTTGGACTAACGATTTAACCTTACAAACTGCTGAAATAAAATTTTGGTCGTCTGCATTCTACTTTCCATTGTTCACAATCAACATCATATCATGTTTGGTAGAACTTAGAATCATTTCCATTGCTTGTCAAGGCATATTTTTGTTGAGATAAAGGAAAAAAAGCCCGGTGCCGTTACGAAACGTGGATATCCGTAAATGCCGTGCTTTCGATTGGGCTGAAAATTGGCATCCCTATTGGATTTTCGTCGCTAAACACGATACCGTTCACAAATAATCGATATCTTTAACTAACGACACCGGTAAAATGACGTTGAAAGTTTAAAACGTTGTACGGCGATTACAGCCTTACTAATTGAGATATTACACTTTCTTTAAACGGATTCTGGTTCAGGGATGCAATTTATTTTATCCGTGCGCAAAATTTTCAGCCGAATCTATTTTGGGAAGTTGCCAAAATTTCAGCGTTGTCCGATCCGGCTGAAAATTGGCAGGCCGAATAGGATTTTCCCTCGATTAACACGATGCCGGTCACGGAAAATCGATATCTTCCTTAACGACGCCGTAAATGACGTCGAAAGTTTCAAACTTTGTACGGCGATTACAGCTTTACTAATTGAGATATCACACTTCTGTAAACGGTTTCTGGTTCAGGAAGGCGAGATATATGCGTGTACAACGTTTCAGCCGAATCGGACTCGGAAAGGTGCCAAATTTTCAACGTAGTCCGATACGGCTGGAAATTGGCATGCCGCTAGAATGTGCATCTCAGAACAAGATGGCGTTTACAGAAAGTCGTTATCGCAAATAGTAAAGGCGCCAGTAGCGTCGAAAGTTTGAAAACTAAATCACACGATTTGCTGCTTTTCTATTTGAGATAGCGACTTTCTGCAAACGCCATATTGTTCTGAGATCCAAATCCCATCGACATGCCAATTTCCAGCCGGATCGGACTACGTTGAAAATTTTGGGCAACTTTCCCGAGTCCGATTCGGCTGAAAAACTTTATAAACACGCATATATCTCGCCTCCCTGAACCAGAAACCGTTTACAGAAGTGTGATATCTCAATTAGTAAAGCTGTAATCGCCGTACAAAGTTTGAAACTTTCGACGTCATTTACGGCGTCGTTAAGGAAGATATCGATTTTCCGTGACCGGCATCGTGTTAATCGAGGGAAATCCTATCGGCCTGCCAATTTTCAGCCGGATCGGACAACGCTGAAATTTTGGCAACTTCCCAAAATAGATTCGGCTGAAACTTTGCACACGGATAAATATTGCATCCCTGAACCAGAATCCGTTTACAGAAGTGTAATATCTCAATTAGTAAGGCTGTAATCGCCGTACAACGTTTTAAGCTTTCAACGTCATTTACGGTGTCGTTAGTTAAGATATCGATTTTTCGTGAACGGTATCGTGTTTAGCGACGAAAATCCAATAGGGATGCCAATTTTCAGCCCAATCGAAGCACGGCATTTACGGATATCCACGTTTCGTAAACGGCTCCCGGTTTATTTCCATCTCAACAAAATATGCTTTTGACAGCATTGGAAATGATTCTGAAGTTCTACCAAACCATGTTGTTGATGTGAACAATGGAAAATAGAACGCAGACGACACAATTTAATTCAGCAGTGTAAGGGTTAAATCGTTATTCCAAACTGCAATTATAAAAAATATACCAGTGCCTGGATTCCTTTTCAATACTAATTTTGAGATATATGTTCAAGTCTTCTTCAGTCGAGGGGAGAGTGACGGACTTCAGTGCAGTAGGTAGTGAGTTCGAATCTTAGTTTTTCATAAATATATATACATAAATTTTTTATTTGCTTATATTTTATTCCATTTTTCAGCCCAATCGGAGCATGGCATTTACGACTTTATTAATTAAGATATCCAATTTTCGTAAAAACGGCATCGTGTTGTGTTCAGCGACCCGTTTTTTTTCCAATTTCAAACAAAACATAGGTTGACAGCAATGGAAATAATTCCAAAGTTCTACCAAACCATG
>JAQRGA010002586.1:0-11351 GCA_029237695.1 Conchocele bisecta
CAAGTGTTCATTAAGCCTATGTCACATGAGATGTACGGGTGGTCCCGGGTCCGTAAAACATGGAGAGCCGTACAGGACTGTGACCCGTGGGAAGTCTATACAAAATCAGCCTTATGCGATGTTGTGGTCACATGCATACCGGCTGTCGACCGGCTTACTCACATGTTTTGGTCACGGGGTCGTTTGAACCCATACGTGTATGAGTGGCGATTCATGTCGTAAGTGCAGTTTTAAACGCGTTAGAGAAGTAACGCGTTACTTGTGAGAAGTAACGCGTTACTAATGTATGTACTATATAGTGAAACACATATTTGTAACGCGTTACTGCTCAACAGTAACGCGTTACATGACTAGCAGTGAGTAACGCGTTAGAAATTGGCTGTAACGCGTTACAAATCCTCTATAATGGCGGATCGTGTCATAAGTACTGCTTCTAACGTGTTAGAGTTCTAACGCGTTACTCTTGGTAAGTAACGCGTTACTTCTTAGAAGTAACGCGTTACAAATGTATGATGTATATAATAAAATATCAATATCTAACGCGTTAGTGAAGCAGGAGTAACGCGTTACTTATTTTTGGTAACGCGTTACTGCTTGACCAATCAGAGCTCATGTTACAATACCCGCCATTCTCCAGAAGACTGGGAATGTGTAAAGTACGGACTGGACGCAAGCTTACGAACTGTACATAGAGTGATGTCAACAGCGTCCCACTGTGTTATGTATTTGTGATATAGGGTCTAGCTGATAATTAATCGACTGAGGATGACAATCATTTCTATGCTATAGCGTCACCCTACACTCGCCGGTCTCACTTGATTACATCACATTCTGTGATTTGAGAAATCGAGTGGAGACGGATAAGGGGAGATGGGAGATAACTAGGGTTGAAGCGAAGAGATTTGAATAAAGGAATCAGATTTTAAATAAACAATTAACAAATAAGCATTACTCGTCCATCTGTCATAACTAATTCCCTACAACTGACAGTGTTAGATAAATTGCCTAATTTGTATAACATTGAAAATGTGCACCTCCCATTCTATGCCGAAAACAAATAGTTTTGAAAACTAATGGCGGGTATTGTAACACGAGCTCTGATTGGTCAACCAGTAACGCGTTACCAAAAATAAGTAACGCGTTACTCCTGCTTCACTAACGCGTTAGATATTGATATTTTATTATATACATCATACATTTGTAACGCGTTACTTCTAAAAAGTAACGCGTTACTTACCAAGAGTAATGCGTTAGAACTCTAACACGTTAGAAGCTGTACTTACTTATGACACGATCCGCCAATATAGAGGATTTGTAACGCGTTACAGCCAATCTCTAACGCGTTGCTCACTGCTAGTCTTGTAACGCGTTACTGTTGAGCAGTAACGCGTTACAAATATGTTTTTCACTATATAGTACATACATTAGTAACGCGTTACTTCTCACAAGTAACGCGTTACTTCTCTAACGCGTTAAAAACGGCACTTATGACATGAATCGCCACTCATATACGTGTATCGTACGTGTACCGTGCGGGGTCCGCAAGGGTCACGTGCGGTCACCGTATGGGCCCATGCTGCTTCCGTGTTGGGCTTGGGAACACTTGTACGATCAGTCTTGCGGGGCAATGTGGGACCCGTGCGTGGTCCATGTAGGGCCCGGTGAGGCTCATGAATGCACGTACGGGTTGTTGCGGAGGGGGCGTATATACCAAGCCGGAAATCGTATGTGCCATGTAAATGGCCTTGTCACATGAAGTTCCCTGGATGTTTACGGGTCCAAATCCTCACAACTTTTAGACACGGGCTTTCTACGATTTTTTGGCCCGAAGAATGTCCGTAGACTTGTGAGGTGCCCGTACCGGTCCCTCATGGGCCCGCAGGTCTGTTGGGTCATATCGACCCCACGCACCTGGCACACCCTTCAATCAAAAGACTGAACGTCCTGAAATTATTCGCAGTATGTGTTTGTGGATGACAAATAGCTAATGATTAATCTAGAGTGGAAAACGTTTCAAATACATTGTAGTTTGAAGGCACAAAGAATAGAAGAGATGCGGAACTTTTGGCACGATTGACAAGTCTATGCGCGTGTTTCTGGCAAAATGTGAAAACGATCCAGACAATTGTTCATGGCCATTTGGTCAGGTAAAGATGTTACCCATTTTTAGCTATGGTCTGCGTGTTTTAATTTCAGATGAAGATGTGAGCAGGTTTTTTGAAAACATGTTCGAAAATAAGGCTTCTATCGAGTTTACAAGGATATACAAATCCTTGAGACATGGTGAGTCATTCATATGTTGAATAATTATATGCACGAGTCTATGTGGCTGTAACAGGTGAAACGGAGCGTATGGAATTTATTACAAGTGTAGCTTCTTGTCAAATAACACACTTCTGTATTCTAATAACGATATATAATTACATTAGCCTTGGTACTTGACCACCATATGAGGTCAATTACACGCCACGCATTACAGTTACCTTCGTAGAGGTACCAGGATTGGTTACCGGTCCACCGGCTTATAGGGATCGCCCATTTCGTGTTATCACTTCCGGAATGTTGAAAAGGTCATTAAATTCTCTATTCTGCGAACAGAAACCGAAGATTTTATTCGTGCTCCGAAAATGTAGGTCAGCTGTGTTTTTATCTACATCGTCTGCAACAAAACATGTTCGCGCAAGTGCACGTGGGCTAAAAATAGCGCCATTGGCAATACCCCGAAAAGTCCGACCACCCCGAAAACTGACGTCACGACCATACACTGAAACGGCTATTAAGAGAAGTTGTTAGAAATATTTTTTATGGCGTAAGGCCCGTGTTTTTAAAAGGTTCAACCCGCAAAGTATGTGCTGCGACCGCCATATGCTCATTTGCATAAAAGCTGTAAGACCTCAAATTTGGATATTGGTTGTATATTCTTCGCTAGCACTCGAATAAAAATGATATAGGCCGCTTGGATACAAATCGAGACACTCGTAGCCTGCTTATATGCATGTGACCACAACATCGCAGGATTTACTACGGACCTCCTCAGAAAATATGCGTTGTAGAGAAGAGACGACGTCAGTATGCCTCCAATCCCACCACAGATACTGGGGTTGTTAGAGCTGCGGCTGCAGCTGGAGGAAGCGGATGGTCGGCGTGCAGCAATTCTGGTGGCCGTTTCACTTCACTTCGTACGACTAAAATGTTCGTACGTGCAACTTTAAGAGCGTCTGGAAATTGTAATTGATGGATTTACATTTGTTGAGCAGATGCTGCATATGCAGCCTATGCTCAATAAATGTAAATCCAATAATTGTTTGCAAGAAAATATTATTAATATGAAATTTACAGACTATCATGATTTTGCACTTACGAACATTTTAGTTGTACGAAGTTTTGTGAAACGGCCCCCTGGTGGATCCAGCGACGCAGACTGTTCGGCCATTATGCCACGCTGATGGAGGAGTTTAGTGGGCGTCAAAAGGGAATGTTGTGTCATATCTCCGCATTGACCCAGCCACGTTCCATGATTTGCTGTTGAAAGTCACTCCCAGAATCATTAAGGTCCAGGGGGCCGTTTCACTAAACTTCGTACGACATGCAATTATTGTTCTTGTTTCCGTATTTATTCATCAGTACATGTACGTGTGCCACAATCAAGAATATATACATGTAGCAAGTTAGCATGTTTGCATGCCTTTCTCTCAGATATTGCACACCAACTAGTATTACATGTTGTGAGGTTGTTTGTATTACAAACTAGGATATGTATGCGTAATACTCATTTGATTTGATGTTTAAAAGGGTACAATATTTCTATAAAGCCCAATGTTTTAGTTGTACATATGAGACGCCCCATGTGATATTGTACCTTCGAACATGTGCGTAATTTCATGAAAACTAATTACAAAAACTGTGATGTTTTCCGTAAATGAAATCGATTGCGCATCTTTCGTCAACTTTCGACGTCATTTACGAAAAATTATACGTAAATTTTGTAAATATTTTTCATTAAATAACGCACATGTTCGAAGGTAAGAATCACATAGCGCGTCCCATCTGCTATGCAACTCGATCAGATTTGTATACGTTATCTCCCTTGAGATAACATATCATGTCATTAACATTTCTATCGGGACATACATTGTTGTGCTACGCCTAAATGGCGAGGACGATCAATAAATCAGTGCCCGTGCCAACTTATGCTATGGCGTTTTGGTCTGTCTTGCGTTGTATCTAAAACTCTAATAATACTATTCTCTAAAGTTTTCACAGTTTTGGGCGATTGGTATTTTTTTTCAAAGCACGCTGTTTCAATAATCTGACACCCCAATCAGGCTGTCATTGATATTGACACCATACTGCCTTCATATGATACCTGTTTACTTTAATGATAATAATATGACATCAATTTTCAAAACTCGAGCTGACTATCGTGAGTGGTCGTACTTGATTATCAATGATGGGTCGATTATCGACTTTGTTGACTCAATGGGCATTCTATATGAAAAAGTACACACTGGTGGAGCTATCAAACATGTATGGGGCCGGTTTGGGATTCGAGGACGCGTACGAGGACCCGCAATGGGCATATACGACATTTTAAAGGCCGCACGGGGCCGAAAGAACACATATGGGCCCAGCAGACCTAACGCACGTGCGGGCCCGTAAGGGCCTCGCACGACTGTCTACGGGCTTTGTACGGGCCCAAAATAAAACGTAGAACGCCCATTATGCTTCTAACAAGAAATATATATCACTAGCAGGCTACAGGCGCGTGCTATTTGATCCGGAGCTACACTGGTCACAAACCAATAAGGATAAAGCCCCATTTCTCCAGTTACAGCCACATTCAAGTTACAGTCAAACCTATCTAATTCGGACACCCGGAAAGAGTCAGTCAGCTTAATTTAGACAGGTTTGCACTGTGATTGTTCTACGATGTGTTTCATGATCGCAAAGCACATTAAGGACTGACTTTATAGAATATGAACTTTTGTTTCAAATGTAGTAGCTTATACATGTGACTGAATATCTACATAAAGTATATCTGACCTAGTTCCACTTAGTGCATATTATACAGAGCATTGAGCTGCCATCTCCGCCATTGCAGTTTGTACATGATATCGGATAGTATTTCACCACTTGGAGCGTTTGACACATACAACAATATGACATAAAATATAATAAAATTTGTGCAATACGTCCCATGCAAATATGACGCAATGTCCTATAAAAAAATATTAGTTCAGCATACTACACAAAAAGCTAGATATCTGAGTTTTTCTACCATCACTCACAAAATATACAATGGACACTTTTTCAATGTGTAAAATGTCAAACTGATGCATAGTCTATTATTAGAAGTACATCTGCCACAGGTAAAAGCCGTATTTACTCACATGGTATGCAAGTACGAGTAGACAATATAGTCGGTGTCAGAAAGTGAAAACATATGCATTTGCTCAGTTTTGTGTTTATTTTCATTCTGAGATACTGAAAAGAAAAAAAACTAATTGGTACCATTTTTTTCCATCACTATCTTAACCGCCATCTTGAATTCAAAATGGCCACCATTAGTGTCAATAATGCTTCATGTGTGGGCGTTTTTGCTAGAAAATTTTGCTATGATTGTTTTATATCTGTAAATTATATATTTTTGGATAGTGTATGGACACAATTATCAGGAAATAAAGCTATTTTGTCCAATCCAATCCATGGATGGCTGCCATCTTGAATTTCAAAATCGCCACGCAATCCAAAATATATTTTACAATATCATTGGTCACTATTGTGATATTAACTATTGTTTTTAACACCATTCTACTTGATACTATTTGTAAATTGTGTGTTATGAAAGTCAGCAATTAGTATTGATAACATATTACCATATAACATGTCAAAATGGTCGCCAAAAAAAGTAAATGTTTGCACGTTTTTAAACAATCCAGTGTTTTTTTTTTTCATTCTGACTACCAGCAAAAAAGACTGTTTATGTTGCTATTATTATATATGAACTACATGTATATTACTAAGTATAATAATACCATGTTGTTTACATGCTTTTTAATAATCATTTATAAATAATAAAGGGAATTCCTTCGGGATTTCCCACGTTTGTTTATGACCGACGATGGAAGTTGTCATATCTTTCCATAGCGAAGTTGGTAAGGACATGAACAGGTTCTGTCACTGATTATGTTATTCCTGTTTCGAATCCCACAACTTGCGTATATATATATTTATACCACCTACCTTTTGATAAAACAAAAATATATTGTTATTGTTTTTGACGTGGTGTCCATTCGTCTGTTCGTTCTTACTATGTACGTCCGTCCGTCACGTTTCTTGTGAGAAGTGAAACTTAGTAAAGATAGTTGGGTGTGGCTTCCTCATGGATTATGAGGGAAGACACAACTGATATGTAAAAGTGTACACCATGTAGCTAAATGTCCGAGGGCATTTCAAGATTATGCATCATTTTAATAATCAAAATTAGAAGAGCCCGCAGTTTTGTTTTCTTTCTTATTTGTATTAAATGTTATAAAAGGAAATAAACACATACTGCCATATGTAGGAATCGAACTCGGAACCCGCAGCATCAAAGGCGGCATGTGTACCCTTTATACTAGTGGGTCATCTGTTTACATATATTTGGTATTACGTTTATGCACTCGTCAGCACGGTATGATAACAATCACACACGCCATGTGATATATGACGAATGTTGATTTTTATATGTTATCTCCCTTGAGATAGCATATTGTGTCACGAAAATTTATATGGGGGCAGCCATTGATCGTGCTACGCCTAAACGGCGAGTACGAAAATAGTGCCCATTATCCTATGGCGTTTTGGGCTGTCTTGCTTTGTATCTAAACCTCTACATATACTATTCTCTATAGTTTTCACAGTTTTGTGCTCAGTTTATCAGCAGTTATATTCTGGAAGATACATGTACTTATAAAGACAGTTCGTGTGTATGAATACAGCAGCTAATATGAAATAGACACTACCTATGACGGGCGACGTTAGTGTATGAAACTAAATTTACCAATTGATAGCTTCACCATGATGTTTGTATGCTATGAACGGTACCGTAGTATTGCAGAGCTACTTCACGCAACTACCATGGTGTTACAGCTTCTCTATTATAATTAAATTGTGCCATTGACGCACTTCATTTATTTGAATCAGTGATACATTTTAGATAGTTCCTTTTCATATATACATGTAGTACATTAATAGCCTAGGCATTATAGAAACTGTATTAGTACATTTACGATGTCATTTTAAGAAAGAAATAACAAGGCTAAGCATCTCCAGTGATATAGGGGGGCAGACGATTTTCTATATAGTTCAGTACTGACCCTGCAAGTTACAGCAGTGTGTTTTAACTTATAAAGTTAACTTAACTTACCCCACACGCCGATCAGTTTTTGTGCAACTAACATATTTCAGTAGTTTCAGTACTTTGATTAAAACAGCCTTTGCTTACAATAATATTTACAATAATAACGCGTCAGCCAGCACAAAGTGGCGGACCTATAACAAACATGTGTAATATAGCATATTTTAAATAATTCAAAATGGCAGCCATATGCGCAGGTTTTTGTTTAGTGTTACTGAAAATTCAAATGACCCATATTTTGAAGTGCATCAATATGTGTCATCAATCAATAATATATATGTGCTATTACACAGACCGCCACAACTTGCTACAGATAGTAACAATATCATATGGCTGCCATTATTTACCACATATATATCTGCTGTCAAATAACTGTGGAACTCAACATTACATATATCGTCTCGTTGATTGAATGCATGAACGTGAACTATATACCTTTACAAATGCAATAAGAAAAACGTTGAACGAGTTAGAGCAATAAACAAAATAAAAGTAACCCAATATGGCCGCCAAAATGTTACTATGTTATAAATTTACTCGTGTTATGTATTGCAGTGACAGTATCGTAGTAAAATGGCAGAAAGCATACATAATGTACCTAATATGTATACTACCGTGCTTGTTGAATAATAGGCTCTTCATTGTTATTAAACATTGCGTATATTAGCAAAATATTAATTTATTTCATGGTCTTTACGGCCTGTCAACATATAAGGTCCGATTATGCTGGGTTAGCCGGGTTGAATTCCATATTCCACATAAACTGGTGCAGGGGGTCCCATAATATTTACAGGAACATATATGTTCAGCCCTGAAATTAGAATAATAAACTGATCTAGTATCACGTCCTCACCATACCAGTTAATTACCAAACCCCTAAAAGTAATATAATTAGTATTAATCTTACTATATTTATAATGGGATTCAACTCTACCTGAGCACCACTACAATCAGGGATAGTGTGATTCCGGATGTAATCATCGTTAAATTAACATTCACATAGTCCCAACCTACCACCCGTAGCAGACTTGTCATAATATCATATAATGAAACTAGTTTACATTGGTGATTTCCTGTATTCGATCATAAGTATGTTGAAATTAATGTTATACATGCAAATTCATGACACCTTTTGTACATGCTGCAATGATAAAATTAATAGTATAGATAGTGTGATGAAGTAACTAAATAACTTTTGATTCTGTTTAATTCAGATCATTGTTCATTGACTCTCGTCTGATAAGCTCACCTTTGGAAAGGATGTGTCGGTCTTCAGGAGTCCAACATGCTGTGCCAATAATAAGCTATAAATACGTGTTATTCGTCTTTTGCTCTTTTAGAATATTGGCTTTAAACGGAGGAATAAAGTAACTACTGTTGACAGTTTTTACGTGGTGTAAGATGTTTTTTCTAACCAAACAGATAACTTAACCCAGGTGAATGTATTGTATGTTAATAAACAGACAGAAGCAGCTCCATCATTGACCCCTCCCCGGAATGTTTGAAGTTGCATATTTGAACATGAGAACACAATAACAATGGCCATTTGATAATTTAAATACATGTAATACAATAACCGTTACTTATATCATGTCATATAAGTTGACACCATCTATGGCTTGCAAACTGGGGTCATCTTATCACGATCACATGACGGACCCGTCAGAGTATTACATTTTACACCATCTAAATATGATCGTCCAAATATATTCACATTTCATGTGTATGAATTATTGTGAGCTCCAAGAAATATGTCCTACATTAGCGTTATACATTTTGAAAACACATCAAAATATGATCGTCCAAATATATTCACATTTCATGTGTATGAATTATTGTGAGCTCCAAGAAATATGTCCTACATTAGTGTTATTGTAAAACATGGTTTGCGGAGATGTAGATACATGCAGTCCAGGCATGCATTGGTAGATGTACCTGCATAGCAGCATGTATACATTAAAATGCATCCAGGTATGTGTACACGAGTGTCTTTAGTCCATATATGTTATATGTTAGTACACATATGCCAAATGCCCCTTGTCAGAGTAGTGTTTTGGCCAGGACTGAAACAGTGTCAGCTGTTCTGATCGTGAAAACTCTACTGTCACTGTCAAAACATGGATTTGGCTCACTGATCATCTGTGTAATATACATTTTACACTATTACCAGCACCAGATGAATGCACATTATAAATGGAAATATGTATACATGGTCACTGTAACATAAGGTGGTCGTCAGAAGATGACTATCTCTTTCATAACATAGTAGGTTGAAGACACAGGGTATAACCATACTTCTGAAGAAGCTACATTGGAGATACATGAATGCATACTGTTGATGCCATTAACATAGCTGTCGTAGAAATTGTGACAACTCGGTATAACATTCCACTACAGGGGGTCATACAATTACGTACATATGCTGCAGGATTACATAATAATTTAATGTTTGGCATATAATTAATAAGTAAGCGTGCACATAATGCTTCTATATTAAGAAAGTTTAGTAGTCTCAATACAAAATGTAAAAGTGAAATGATTTTTGTGTAGAAACTGTAGAAAACATCCCACAAAAACAATATGTGTATGTGCTTGTTTTGATATGATCGAATTTACAAATAAATCGAATGCAAATTATTAGAGTAACACAGTATATTGAAATGAAAAGCAGATATTTACAAAAGTATTAAGGCTATGAAACGAAATGAACAATGCGAAATATATTGAAATGTGTTACATATGATGTTGAATGTATTTATTTAATTTGTTTAATGGCCTGTCAACAGCTAAGGTAATTTTAGACTGGTTTAATGGGGTCAGATCCCGTGTTTCACATGTACTAAGAACATACAAATAAATATTTAGCCCTGAAATTAGAATAATCTGAACCGTTGCCAGGTCCTTACTACACCAGTCACTTAGCCCTATCCCCTTAAAAATAATAGGATCATTACTACTTTTACTAGTTTTATAATGGCTATAACCGGATTTAACTCTTTCATTAATACAGAAAGTATCTTAGGGCAAAACCAGGGATTTTGGGATCCCGGTAAGGATAAACCCCATTGTTAAATTACCATTCGCATGCTCCAAACTAACCACCCGCAATACTAACAATAAAGCCAGTATTCAATTGGCATGTTTCACATGAATACACCGCCTACCCACCCCTTCCCCCACTAGTATTACATGTTGTGAGGTTGTTTGTATTACAAACTAGGATATGTATGCGTAATACTCATTTGATTTGATGTTTAAAAGGGTACAATATTTCTATAAAGCCCAATGTTTTAGTTGTACATATGAGACGCCCCATGTGATATTGTACCTTCGAACATGTGCGTAATTTCATGAAAACTAATTACAAAAACTGTGATGTTTTCCGTAAATGAAATCGATTGCGCATCTTTCGTAAACTTTCGACGTCATTTACGAAAAATATCGTAAATTTTGTAAATATTTTTCATTAAATAACGCACATGTTCGAAGGTAAGAATCACATAGCGCGTCCCATCTGCTATGCAACTCGATCAGATTTGTATACGTTATCTCCCTTGAGATAACATATCATGTCATTAACATTTCTATCGGGACATACATTGTTGTGCTACGCCTAAATGGCGAGGACGATCAATAAATCAGTGCCCGTGCCAACTTATGCTATGGCGTTTTGGTCTGTCTTGCGTTGTATCTAAAACTCTAATAATACTATTCTCTAAAGATTTTCACAGTTTTGGGCGATTGGTATTTTTTTTCAAAGCACGCTGTTTCAATAATCTGACACCCCAATCAGGCTGTCATTGATATTGACACCATACTGCCTTCATATGATACCTGTTTACTTTAATGATAATAATATGACATCAATTTTCAAAACTCGAGCTGACTATCGTGAGTGGTCGTACTTGATTATCAATGATGGGTCGATTATCGACTTTGTTGACTCAATGGG